>JAWRYS010001139.1:0-205336 GCA_034769895.1 Magicicada septendecula
TATAGGGTTTAATCTTAGAAATGAGGGTATACGAAAATATCTCAGGCTACCATCAGTTGAAGTCTCATGTGGACACGCTTATTTCTAAACAAACGCTGAGATATAGACCAGCTTGGAGGGATCGTGGGAGACTCTAGAAACAATGGTCAGAGACTATGAAGTCGGACAGCCTAACTCATGAGATGAACAAGATGGTGACGTGGTAATGATACATCAAATATGTCGCATTTTACTCCGATTGCCGAAGGAGTTCATTTTAGCAGCCGGCAGCCCAACCTATTGAGTACCTGACGACATAAACTGGGGAAGTAAAAGACTATTTAGGCTTAGTGTCAGCGATATTGCCTTAGTTGTCCGCCGTTCGGCTTCACCAATGTACACCAAATCTAAACTTCATTGATGCTAATCTCCGTGAATGAATGAAAAGGAGAAACATTGAGATATCACGTAATTCGCACGGTGCATTTTAATTAACGAACGTCGTGCTCTTTGAGATGTTTCGAATTAAGATACAGCTCGTGAAAACCCAGAAACATAGGCGTAACGTGTTCAAACGAAACCGATATGTAACTTGTGGAGTAAATAGGAACAAATGTAGCACCTTATGTACGTCTGTACAACACACACTTCCGGCAGTCGTATTTGTACACAGGGTGAATGCGGGTCATTGTAACGCTGTGTGTGTGTGAAGTCTTATTTCTCCGGGGAATGCAATAACATGATTTCCAATAAGCACTGGCTTGGCTTTCGCTGCTGCTGCTGGGAATAGGTACGCTCGCGCCCACATACACTCGTTTTCCCACTCGACTATTCTAAATTAAGTTTAAGCAAACATCCGACCAAATGTAGGGTAACTCGACCCGGCTGCTACTAACAGTCGTTTATTTTTTCCGTTTGTAGGGAAAATATGTGTGAGTGTGTGTGTTTTTGTTAAAACGTTTAACGAATCGTGAAGTACACACTCGAGCCGATTCTAGTAACGTTCGAGTGTGCCTATTTATACAGACCATGTGGTGTATTACTACAACACGTGAACACTTGTTCTCAGTGTTGTATAAAATCCGTTATAAATTTCTGTTCGTTGTTTTTAAATTTAGTGTCTTATTTATACAGTTCTTTACTTGGGTGGGGGAAATTTTCGTATTATTCTCGGTCAGTTAACGGATTTGTGACGTTTGTGTCGTGTTACTTAATGGTTTGAGAAATTGTGAAAGGAAGGTTTTTAAATATTTTAGGACGTCGACATTCGGTGGGCTTGAATAAAATGCAAGAATGAAGTGTAAGAAAAAATGCCAGTATGAGAGGCCCTATGTCACCAACTGAAAGACACGTAACTCAGAGGTAAACGGTATAGGAAGTCATCATCATCATCATCTTCACGGATTAAACCAAAAATGGTTTGTTCCGGTCTCAAATAGGAAGATTAGAACTGGTCACTCCAGCGCTTCCTCGGACGTCCACACCTCTTCGTCCTCTCGGCTTGTAGTTCCAGAGTTGTTTGGGGATGCGGCAGTCATCCATTCGGCAGAGATGTTCTCACAAATTTAGCCGATACTGGGCGATCTTCTCGAGTATACTCATAATATTCAATTAGTGCCGTATATCTGTGTTTCTTCTATGATCGTGGAGAGTATACCCTGCCACGTGCCTGAGAAATCTCGTTTCAGCCGCTTGGATGCGATTGGCCTGGTCTTTCGTTAAAATCCAATTCTCAGACCCATAAAGAAGTGTGTGAAGAGCCACCACCTTGTAGATTTTAGGCGTATTCCTTTACTTGTTGACTTAAGGGATCGCCTAATGGTCCCGCACCTAAGGTTGAACTTACGCAACTTATTCACAACGTCGTTGCATGCATTATAAGACACACTGTAGCCCAGGTATTCAAAATTGCTAACTTGTTTCAGGACAGTACCATCTATAACAATTTTTGTCCGTACGGGATCAGTTCCACGATAAGCCATCACCTTAGTCTTACGTGTGGATGTGTGCAATCCAGAGTCTTTGCAGATTCGATTTAACAAGTGTATCCCCATCTGCAATCTGTTTTCCGAATCCGACAGAATAGCCTGATCGTCCGCAAACAACGAAGTGTCAATTGTAGAGTGACCAATCATAAAATGTTCTGGAAGACACATCTGCCAGTTTTGTATGACATCGTCAATATATAAATTAAAAAGAGAAGGTGTTAATGGACACCCTTCTCTTACTCCACAGTTGATCAGGCCAACGCTAGGAACTGTTTTCGGTTTCCCTGCTTCTATTAAGATTTTATTCTCCACATAAAGACTCTGTATTGCTTTGATTAAATGTTGTGGGATCCCTTTCCTTGCCATTACTGTCCATAGTTTGCTTCGATTCACTCTGTCAAATGCCTTCTTTAAGTCGATAAAAGCTATGTATGTGGGCAGCTGATACTCTCTACGCTTTTCAATGAGCGGGCTATTGTAAATATACAATCTAAACATGATCTGCCCTTCCTGAAACCGTTCTGGGCCTCTGAAAGCATGGTCTCCGTTATTGCATTCTTAATATAGATGCATATAATTTATATGAAGTATTATGAAGGCTGACTCCTCTAGTTCCTGCAGTCATTACGATCACCTTTGGTTTTGGAAATTACTCGGTTATTTACACCTACAGCGTGATGACTTTTGTTACCTCACAGGAGGAACTTGAATATGAAAAAAGGGAAGTGTGTGTCCAACCGTTCCATGATTCAACAACGTTACAGTCTTGTGTGTGCTGTCGACTGACCAAGAATTCTTTTGGTTCAGCAATTTCTGTTGCTATTCGCGGTAACGGAGTTACGAACACGCCAAGCTTTTGAAAGTTTTATCGTCACTGCGTCTGCTCTAATCGTCAACATGTTGTTGTTGATATCTAACCAGTGGTTGATTTCTAAAATTGTAGGTGCCGAAACGCATCAATACAAAAGTTGTACAGACACAAATATACTTAAATTTTATATTAGTGTATTAGTTTACATCAAGTTGTACAAAGGAGGTCTACATTTTTAAAGCCTTATGAAATATGTAACAACGTATAAACTTGTATCTAAAAAGATAATGAAGTTTACTGATATTTCTAAAGAGCTTCATCGTCAGGTTAGCCGCACGACAATGGAAAACATGTCACTCATGACGGAGCCTCAATCAAACTCTGAGTGATGGTTTCGGTGTTCCGGACATTTTTAAAAAGTTTCCATACTTTTTCATCATTGGGTCGTTATATTGTTTGTTTCTTTATCTTCCCTTACTCTTTTTGTCCAATGCTTTGTGATGGGCAGAAATCAGCCATGATTCCACGTACTTTGATAAAAGAAACGGAGAGGAGTTCCATTAATTTTCACAAATAAGAGGCTGGATACAGTCTTTGTCTTTAGGGATGCTCTTAAAGATGTAATGATTAGATTCATTTCCGAAAAACCACTCTCACATTCGCTTAAAGATTCAATAGCATATTTCAATAACATTCACATTCACTATTGATTCAATAGCATATTTCAAGGTAGAAAGACTCCGGAAAAATTCTGGAATGCATAGATAAACGTCGGTCGTCGCTTCGTGTCGACACCGCTAACTGCGAATGTCATTGAAATTTTTTTAAATACGATCTACTTACAAGAGTATTTCAGGTAGAACGCATTAAAAAAAATGAACGATGTAGTTAAGATTAGTGCTGATGTTTGATTTTGACAAATGTTTAGTTTTGTAGTGGAGCACAATTTAAAAAGTAGTAGTAAATATCTGTAATGAGAAGGTTTTTCTTTTCATATATTTTTTTCGGTAATTTATTTTTGGATCCATGAGGTTCGGGAACGCCGTTCTGGCGCGTTCCCACTGAAATCAAGCCCTGTATCTAACTATATGTAATAATTTCGTAGGCCAGGACTTTTATCGTCACATAAACATACACTGTTACATGTAACACCTGTTCTAGAAACTGTTCAGCAGTAAATGTAATTTCGTAACGAATCTAAAGAAATCCGGACTACTGTACATTTTACTTGCCTACTTAAAATTTTTCATTACTTGCGAATATTGTTCAGTCTTTAATTGGAACTAAAATTTAAATTTTATCTTATTTTCTATTTGGAATTAAATTTTAGATATTTAAAATTACTATTTAATTGTGGTAATCACACCCATTAGAGGAATATTTTTACCAGAGGTAGGGGCGTATTTACGGGGGGACGAACGGGACCGGACCCCCGAGGGTCGAAAAAAGTTGTCGAATTTTGTTAATCATAATTTTTATGCTATTTTTTCTGCCCTATACGCTAATTAGTAGAGACTCTTTTTTAAATATACAAATAGGTTTATTGCACAGCATTTGTATATAAGTTTCAGTCAGTCAGTATCTTGCAAACAATGTTTCAATAACGCGTATTTCTGTTGTGTTATGACCGTTTACTGTAATGTGATTGATCTCAGGATGGTATCACACGTTCTTCAACCACTTTAAAGATATTAATGTTGATTACTCTGAACGTGTTTTTTCTTTTGTATGAAGCCGACTCGACAGGACCCTTCCCCTCACAGATCAAATTCTAGATACGCCACTAACCAGATGTAACGGTAAATTGTGAGTGCTGAGGTATCGTGCTTAAAAGAATACTGTGGCTGAGGAAATCCCACATACAATACAATAACGCAGTATGCACAGCCCAAAAGGGTGTCGTTTGAAGAGGCGCCATTTATGACAATAGTAACCAACTCGCCATTTAATCTGTTAACGCGGCGCGTCACCTTCCTCGTGATTGATCCGCCTGGAAGTCGAAGTCTGAAAAGTCGAGGCTCCATTTGAGATAATGTTATTCAAGAATAACAGCGCACGGCGAAAAGTCATACCGTCTGAAAGTGGCCTCACGAGGCGCGTTCTGTGGACAAATAACGAAACTACAGGATCCAGTTTTATAAAGTTTTAAAACTCACATCGTGACTTGGAAAGAAGTTAATCCTGAAGTACCTAAAAGTACTTAAAAAGATTACGTTTCGTTCTCATATTCCAAGCAAGATCAGCAATTGCGTTTCGTACGCTTGTTTCATGAGCGTATTCGAAGAAAATCTAAACCCCTTATTTATATTTAACATTTGTTGTGTAAATATTAATTTGTAATTACACGTTACAAAGAAAAACAAGGACTTGTGATGGTGTCAAAACTTGTGATTCGAAATCAGCAGCCTATAAAACTTTACAAAAGAAACCGTTATCCGAATGTAGTTTGTGCGTTTGGGAGAGGAGCGTGTGAGAGCGAGAGAGAACGAAACGTTTCGTGCCCTTATTCGTCATAAAGAATGGTTTCAACGTTCTCTTCGATATTTCAGAGGCGTCCTATAAGTTAATGTTCAGGATCCCTTTTCCTCATGCCTTTTGTATCCTTCCTCTCAAGTCAGTGGCGTAGCCAAGAGGGGTTTATGAAAGTTATAACTCTTCCCCTTTCGGTATGTCGCTAGTGTAAGCTTGTAGGTAAAATCTGCAGGCAGGCGTTGCCGTGATACAACATACACAATGGGCTAAATACGCCCCCTCTCTCGCTTATCATCAGTAACCTCAGGGACAGATCCTGGTTTCGCCACTGTCTACAGACTGTACTCGGTCTGCGTACCTCCATTTGCTTTTGGGTTGTCAGTTCAGCACTTCGTTTTGGGAGCTCGCTTTCAGTCGGTAAGAAGACTCAAGTGACACTTGAACAAATATATAAGAAGAAATAGTTCACATCAAGGAGTACGAACAGTTGAGTATGATATTTGATAGGGAACAGAGAAACATATCGTTTGATCAAAGCGTACTTCACATATTACACAATAAACACATATTACATATTATCACATATTCACATATTACACAATATTATAAGGAAAAGAGAAGTTGGTAAGAAAGCAAAACTTGAAATATTTAAGTCTGTATACCTACCCAACAGTAACGTATGGAGCAGAAAGTTCGGCCATACTTGACAAACAAACGTGCAGAATTACATGAAGAGATTTGGTGTCGTACGAGAACTGAGACGAAACCTCGGGACCTGCATGTAGAGCCTGAGATGGATTTACTGGAAGTTAGGCAGTTCAACTGGCTGGGACACACAAGTACGACAGTTGAAGGAAGAAAAATGAAATAATGTCTGGAAATGAGGCTCGAGGGTCAGAAACAAGGCGAAGGCTAGCATATCAGACGTATGTTCAGACACTGGACACGACCGTGCGAAAAGTTTACAGGAAATGAAGGTTTTATGTACTGATATGAATTGATGGAGAAGATGAACAGATGTTCAGTACAATCTGACGATAAGTAGCAGAAGAGTTAGATAAAGAAGAAGCAGAAGAGTGCAGTTAGTAGGTTACACCTGTCGATACTGAAGTCGTCGGTACCGTGTAGGTTCATATCCATATTCATATATTGAAATCGAATCATCTCAATTATTTGTTTATTCACATATTAACCTCTGATGATGCTGATTTAATCACTGAAACATCCGTAAGGTGATAATACAATATAATTTTACTTGCAGAGATAGCTAACATTTGAAGAACTGTTCATAATATAAAAACCTGCAAGAAACACTTAAGAGTTAATTCCAAACTAAAGATAATAAATATTGATATATTGCGTATATTTTATAAACTAAAAATCGTTTTTATTTTTTAAACAACGTAGAAATTTTATTAGGCGTGACATGCTAATAACGCTGATGACATTGATAATAACGTTCCGTAGCAGGTATCAAGATTTTAATTATTTGGTCTGTGATATCCCGTATAGGAAGGACCAAGAAACTGAGAAAAATGAAATAAATTTAGTTTTACCTGTGGAACAATTAGGTGACTCGTAAACAATAAAACACACAGCGAGCGAGCGAGAGAGAGAGAGAGAGAGAGAGAGAGAGAGAGAGAGAGAGAGAGAGAGATGAAGTTTTATAAGGTTATGTAGCGCCATCTTTACGTATGGTTAAAAAACACGGACTCTCCTGCAAAAGGATATTTGTAAAATACTGGTCTCTTAAAATAAATTTTCAAGAGCTGTTAGTCGATGTAGTTTAAGGGTATAGGGTTTAATCTTAGAAATGAGGGTATACGAAAATATCTCAGGCTACCATCAGTTGAAGTCTCATGTGGACACGCTTATTTCTAAACAAACGCTGAGATATAGACCAGCTTGGAGGGATCGTGGGAGACTCTAGAAACAATGGTCAGAGACTATGAAGTCGGACAGCCTAACTCATGAGATGAACAAGATGGTGACGTGGTAATGATACATCAAATATGTCGCATTTTACTCCGATTGCCGAAGGAGTTCATTTTAGCAGCCGGCAGCCCAACCTATTGAGTACCTGACGACATAAACTGGGGAAGTAAAAGACTATTTAGGCTTAGTGTCAGCGATATTGCCTTAGTTGTCCGCCGTTCGGCTTCACCAATGTACACCAAATCTAAACTTCATTGATGCTAATCTCCGTGAATGAATGAAAAGGAGAAACATTGAGATATCACGTAATTCGCACGGTGCATTTTAATTAACGAACGTCGTGCTCTTTGAGATGTTTCGAATTAAGATACAGCTCGTGAAAACCCAGAAACATAGGCGTAACGTGTTCAAACGAAACCGATATGTAACTTGTGGAGTAAATAGGAACAAATGTAGCACCTTATGTACGTCTGTACAACACACACTTCCGGCAGTCGTATTTGTACACAGGGTGAATGCGGGTCATTGTAACGCTGTGTGTGTGTGAAGTCTTATTTCTCCGGGGAATGCAATAACATGATTTCCAATAAGCACTGGCTTGGCTTTCGCTGCTGCTGCTGGGAATAGGTACGCTCGCGCCCACATACACTCGTTTTCCCACTCGACTATTCTAAATTAAGTTTAAGCAAACATCCGACCAAATGTAGGGTAACTCGACCCGGCTGCTACTAACAGTCGTTTATTTTTTCCGTTTGTAGGGAAAATATGTGTGAGTGTGTGTGTTTTTGTTAAAACGTTTAACGAATCGTGAAGTACACACTCGAGCCGATACTAGTAACGTTCGAGTGTGCCTATTTATACAGACCATGTGGTGTATTACTACAACACGTGAACACTTCTTCTCAGTGTTGTATAAAATCCGTTATAAATTTCTGTTCGTTGTTTTTAAATTTAGTGTCTTATTTATACAGTTCTTTACTTGGGTGGGGGAAATTTTCGTATTATTCTCGGTCAGTTAACGGATTTGTGACGTTTGTGTCGTGTTACTTAATGGTTTGAGAAATTGTGAAAGGAAGGTTTTTAAATATTTTAGGACGTCGACATTCGGTGGGCTTGAATAAAATGCAAGAATGAAGTGTAAGAAAAAATGCCAGATGAGAGGCCCTATGTCACCAACTGAAAGACACGTAACTCAGAGGTAAACGGTATAGGAAGTCATCATCATCATCATCATCATCTTCACGGATTAAACCAAAAATGGTTTGTTCCGGTCTCAAATAGGAAGATTAGAACTGGTCACTCCAGCGCTTCCTCGGACGTCCACACCTCTTCGTCCTCTCGGCTTGTAGTTCCAGAGTTGTTTGGGGATGCGGCAGTCATCCATTCGGCAGAGATGTTCTCACAAATTTAGCCGATACTGGGCGATCTTCTCGAGTATACTCATAATATTCAATTAGTGCCGTATATCTGTGTTTCTTCTATGATCGTGGAGAGTATACCCTGCCACGTGCCTGAGAAATCTCGTTTCAGCCGCTTGGATGCGATTGGCCTGGTCTTTCGTTAAAATCCAATTCTCAGACCCATAAAGAAGTGTGTGAAGAGCCACCACCTTGTAGATTTTAGGCGTATTCCTTTACTTGTTGACTTAAGGGATCGCCTAATGGTCCCGCACCTAAGGTTGAACTTACGCAACTTATTCACAACGTCGTTGCATGCATTATAAGACACACTGTAGCCCAGGTATTCAAAATTGCTAACTTGTTTCAGGACAGTACCATCTATAACAATTTTTGTCCGTACGGGATCAGTTCCACGATAAGCCATCACCTTAGTCTTACGTGTGGATGTGTGCAATCCAGAGTCTTTGCAGATTCGATTTAACAAGTGTATCCCCATCTGCAATCTGTTTTCCGAATCCGACAGAATAGCCTGATCGTCCGCAAACAACGAAGTGTCAATTGTAGAGTGACCAATCATAAAATGTTCTGGAAGACACATCTGCCAGTTTTGTATGACATCGTCAATATATAAATTAAAAAGAGAAGGTGTTAATGGACACCCTTCTCTTACTCCACAGTTGATCAGGCCAACGCTAGGAACTGTTTTCGGTTTCCCTGCTTCTATTAAGATTTTATTCTCCACATAAAGACTCTGTATTGCTTTGATTAAATGTTGTGGGATCCCTTTCCTTGCCATTACTGTCCATAGTTTGCTTCGATTCACTCTGTCAAATGCCTTCTTTAAGTCGATAAAAGCTATGTATGTGGGCAGCTGATACTCTCTACGCTTTTCAATGAGCGGGCTATTGTAAATATACAATCTAAACATGATCTGCCCTTCCTGAAACCGTTCTGGGCCTCTGAAAGCATGGTCTCCGTTATTGCATTCTTAATATAGATGCATATAATTTATATGAAGTATTATGAAGGCTGACTCCTCTAGTTCCTGCAGTCATTACGATCACCTTTGGTTTTGGAAATTACTCGGTTATTTACACCTACAGCGTGATGACTTTTGTTACCTCACAGGAGGAACTTGAATATGAAAAAAGGGAAGTGTGTGTCCAACCGTTCCATGATTCAACAACGTTACAGTCTTGTGTGTGCTGTCGACTGACCAAGAATTCTTTTGGTTCAGCAATTTCTGTTGCTATTCGCGGTAACGGAGTTACGAACACGCCAAGCTTTTGAAAGTTTTATCGTCACTGCGTCTGCTCTAATCGTCAACATGTTGTTGTTGATATCTAACCAGTGGTTGATTTCTAAAATTGTAGGTGCCGAAACGCATCAATACAAAAGTTGTACAGACACAAATATACTTAAATTTTATATTAGTGTATTAGTTTACATCAAGTTGTACAAAGGAGGTCTACATTTTTAAAGCCTTATGAAATATGTAACAACGTATAAACTTGTATCTAAAAAGATAATGAAGTTTACTGATATTTCTAAAGAGCTTCATCGTCAGGTTAGCCGCACGACAATGGAAAACATGTCACTCATGACGGAGCCTCAATCAAACTCTGAGTGATGGTTTCGGTGTTCCGGACATTTTTAAAAAGTTTCCATACTTTTTCATCATTGGGTCGTTATATTGTTTGTTTCTTTATCTTCCCTTATTCTTTTTGTCCAATGCTTTGTGATGGGCAGAAATCAGCCATGATTCCACGTACTTTGATAAAAGAAACGGAGAGGAGTTCCATTAATTTTCACAAATAAGAGGCTGGATACAGTCTTTGTCTTTAGGGATGCTCTTAAAGATGTAATGATTAGATTCATTTCCGAAAAACCACTCTCACATTCGCTTAAAGATTCAATAGCATATTTCAATAACATTCACATTCACTATTGATTCAATAGCATATTTCAAGGTAGAAAGACTCCGGAAAAATTCTGGAATGCATAGATAAACGTCGGTCGTCGCTTCGTGTCGACACCGCTAACTGCGAATGTCATTGAAATTTTTTTAAATACGATCTACTTACAAGAGTATTTCAGGTAGAACTCATTAAAAAAAATGAACGATGTAGTTAAGATTAGTGCTGATGTTTGATTTTGACAAATGTTTAGTTTTGTAGTGGAGCACAATTTAAAAAGTAGTAGTAAATATCTGTAATGAGAAGGTTTTTCTTTTCATATATTTTTTTCGGTAATTTATTTTTGGATCCATGAGGTTCGGGAACGCCGTTCTGGCGCGTTCCCACTGAAATCAAGCCCTGTATCTAACTATATGTAATAATTTCGTAGGCCAGGACTTTTATCGTCACATAAACATACACTGTTACATGTAACACCTGTTCTAGAAACTGTTCAGCAGTAAATGTAATTTCGTAACGAATCTAAAGAAATCCGGACTACTGTACATTTTACTTGCCTACTTAAAATTTTTCATTACTTGCGAATATTGTTCAGTCTTTAATTGGAACTAAAATTTAAATTTTATCTTATTTTCTATTTGGAATTAAATTTTAGCTATTTAAAATTACTATGTAATTCTGGTAATCACAGCCATTAGAGCAATATTTTTACCAGAGGTAGGGGCGTATTTACGGGGGGACGTACGGGACCGGACCCCCGAGGGTCGAATTTTGTTAATCTCCTAATTTTTATGCTATTTTTTCTGCCCTATACGATAATTAGTAGAGACTCTTTTTTAAATATACAAATAGGTTTATTACACAGCATTTGTATATAAGTTTCAGTCAGTCAGTATCTTGCAAACAATGTTTCAATAACGCGTATTTCTGTTGTGTTATGACCGTTTACTGTAATGTGATTGATCTCAGGATGGTATCACACGTTCTTCAACCACTTTAAAGATATTAATGTTGATTACTCTGAACGTGTTTTTTCTTTTGTATGAAGCCGACTCGACAGGACCCTTCCCCTCACAGATCAAATTCTAGATACGCCACTAACCAGATGTAACGGTAAATTGTGAGTGCTGAGGTATCGTGCTTAAAAGAATACTGTGGCTGAGGAAATCCCACATACAATAACCAATACAATAACGCAGTATGCCAGCCCAAAAGGGTGTCGTGTGAAGAGGCGCCATTTATGACAATAGTAACCAACTCGCCATTTAATCTATTAACGCGGCGTGTCGCCTTCCTCGTGATTGATCCGCCTGGAAGTCGAAGTCTGAAAAGTCGAGGCTCCATTTGAGATAATGTTATTCAAGAATCACAGCGCACGGCGAAAAGTCATACCGTCTGAAAGTGGCCTCACGAGGCGCGTTCTGTAGAGAAATAACGAAACTACAGGATCCAGTAAAAAACTCGGTAACTGAACAAATCTTTGTTATTGGTTCTGGACATTTTATACAGGACACATTAAACGATACGGGAGTCTTAAGGGTGTCGTAATTAGAACATACCACTCATTAATGAATTTCTCTCAATTTCAGTTACAGTATCAAGTTTTATTTCCATGTTCCATAAGGAAATGGAAGTATGGTGATGGCGAAAACATCGTGTTCCAGATAACGACTGATTCTGATTGTACTATCCTCAAAACATGAAGAAAAGTCATTTTCCAAAAAGTGTCAGTGTGTAAAATTTTTTCTATGGCGAACGACATAGAACAAATAAACAAATAAAACAGAATCAAATAATGTTTTGCATATGTGCCTGAATTGTAGAGGACTCATGGCCTATTGATTTTGATGAAGATCGGTTTAGGGGAAGGTGTAGTTTACCTGCACCGTTTTGTGTTTTAACAAGAGTAAAGTACTTAATTTTGATAAATAAAGTATGCTGAAAAGAAGGTCATAATAAGCCACTGTAGAAAGATAGATGAAATATCTATAAATAAAAAGGGTAGTTGAAGGGGGAAGGGATAATTTTTTATATGTGAACTACTTTATCGGCAACAAAGAAGTAGTTTGTTGTTAACATTCCTTCCCGGCCTGTTTGGCCGTGGTCCAACGTTTTCTGCAAAACCAGACGTTTCGGGAGTGCTATCGACTGCTATAATCAGTGAAAATCGAGTGCGCTAACGTGAGGTGGTATACGTTAGTGACTGTCAATACTGTTAGTACTGTGGTTAAAGCTGAAGAAAGAAGTAGTTTCTACGGAAATACAGTATTTAATTTTGAAAATTATTTTACATATAAATCTTAGAACATGGAAGTCATGTATGGTTCTCCATACCGATATTTTTATTTTTTCTTAGTAAACAGAATAAAATGTTTTAACGTTGTTTTACCGTGACAGATGTTTTTGTAATCATGTTCTGATCTGGAAACGAATACCCAGCAACAATGGACACGACAGGCGGCTAATGAGAGGTACACGCTTTTATGTAGGCTCTCCGTATGTTTGTCACGGATTTCGGATTGGTATCGTTACCGCCAAGGCAGAGGCACCAGGTGCGTCGACGTCTGCACACACGACCCCCTGCACTGTCTAATTAACACCCCGAGCTTACTCCTACGTTGTTCGTTGTGCAATAACCGGATTTACCCTGTCGTCGCCTGTTATTTTTTTTCTTTTCGTAAACGAAGATTACGTGGTTTCCTTTGGTAATTTGTATTTGTTCCTTTCGGTCGGATGTTTTCTAACCAGTATATGGTGTTCTCTTTCTGTGTCTTTAAAACCTTATGATTGCGTGGTAGTGTAAATTGTTTTCAAGATTCGATACTTTCCCATTATCCGTAGCCGCACTGATTTTCGATATTTCGATGTATGCGATAGTCAGTATCGATGTGTAGTTAATATCGCTTATGCGTTTAGTAGAATAATCTAGAACGTGTTGAGAAGTTATTTGATGTAATTAAGTAGTTTGATTTTGATTGTAATCATTTTATTTTAATTTAATTACTATGAGAAGCGTTTCTACGAGCTGTTCAGTATAACCTCCGTATTGACAGTTGGGAACGCAGAAAGCGTGGAGATTGGCCATTCATAGCTGATATTTAAGGCGCCTCCCGTACTAACAAAAACGAACGTTGCCAACGGCAGAGAAACACGCCAGCCTTCAGCGATACAACATACAGTATTTCGTTTTCGATCTCTGAGCAGTTTGTTTATGTAGTTCGTTTTGATACAGTGTGATTAGGCAGATAATAATTATCACTCACATGAATATTACTAAGCAGCTGAAATGAGATTTCTCAGGCACGTGGCAGGGTATACTCATAGAAGAAACACTGATATACGGCAGGAACTGAATATTATGAGTATACTCGACAGGATCGCCCAGTATCGGCTGAATTGGTGGGAATATCTTTTGAATGGATGACTGCCGCATCCTCAAACAACTATGGAACTGTAAGCCGAGGGGACGGAGAGGAGTAGGACGTCCTCTGGAGTGCCAACTCTAATCTTTGCCTGTTTGAGACCATCCTTGGTTTAATCCTTTGCCTTTGCAAAAACCATCCTTGGTTTAATCCTTGAAGATGATGATGATGAATATTACTAATGTTATGTTAATGGAAAACCAGGTAATGAAAACTCCTCAAAGCGCATCATGAATTCAGTATAATTCCAGTTATCCGTTTTCCATGCACTTTACTTCACAAACAATGAAATATTGTTTCGTTGTCCGCTTATGCTTCATCCAATCCTCAGAAGTGATAATTTTACACTTTTCCTAACATCATCTGTTTTAAAAACATTCTGTGTAAAATCAGTTCAAACCGAGTCCTGAACGCTGTAAATAAGACGCTTGCATTGCTCACTGTAGTTTATTTATTAATTGCTAGATTATGAAGTTACATTTCAAATTATAGATGTTAACATAGTGTGACCAAACGTCTCCGAAATTCTGTATTTGTCCTGGATTAATGGTGCTCCAGTCCAGCGTCCCTGAAACGATTTACTGAAACGCTGATTTGTCCTGAAATCTAAGTATCGTACTTTATGAGTTTTTTTGGTTGTGAGTGAGGTCAGAGAATGAGTGAAAAGAAAGTGTTATAAGTGAACAGCAAGTTAATTTCTACCGTATAAACAAGTTAATGTTGCCATATCACAGCAAGAATGTATATTTCTGAAAATAATCAAATTCTAGAAGTACTCATGATTGAATATTCCGACAGCAGGAGTATCAAAATGTGGATTAATATTGTGTGTTTGTGTGTGTGTGTGTGTGTGTGTGTGTGTGTGTGTGTGTGTGTGTGTGTGTGTGTGTGTGTGAGAGAGAGAGAGAGAGAGAGAGAGAGAGAGAGAGAGAGAGAGAGAGAGAGAGAGAGAGAGAGAGAGAGAGAGAGAGAGAGAGAGAGAGAGAGAGAGAGAGTTCGCTTGGGTGCGTGTGTCTAATGATAGACAGCAATAAATAGGTATGGAATATTATTGTTATTAATAATAATAGTATGTAATTGTAATATTTCTGATAAAATAATGAGTGTAATATATTAGTTCCAATAAAAATGTTTTCTTGAAAACAATTCATTTCCTGAAACATCCAGGATTTTGCCTCTGACAATGTTTTCAGACTAGCTAAAAACAAAACCAATATTTCAGTCTGGCTGTTAACTACTTTTCATATAATGTGAATAGGGGTTTTTAACCACAATGCGAGAATCGTTTATATATCCGAACCGAACAAACTGAATTCTCATTCATACCGATATCTTACAAAAAATTATGGAGTTAGTGAAAGTTTCTTCGTTTCCTTTAAAGGCTAGCATGTACAGTTCTTCGTTACACTGTGGGGATGTGAATTCTCTTTTTTATATTTAATGTTTCCGCTTCTGGCTCCTCGAGTCAGTTATGCATCACTCACTTGAAAAATTTCTTCTTCTATTACTTTTACCCAGTCGTTTTCTTATTCGACCTTTCAACGATTAGTCCTTCAATGTGTTTCAGTCTTATTTCTGTTTTTGTTAATCGTCGTCGGAGCACAATTTTTGGGATAGTTGTTGCTTCAAAATGAGGTACTTGAGTGGAGGGTAAAACTCACAGGGACCGAGTCCAGTGCCGGATTAAGCCAGCGCGGGGCCTGTAGCAAATGTTGCGCGGGGCCCTTAGTTTGATTTTAGGCAGGGGCGCACCCAGAATTATTTCTTAGGGGGGTCCGAAACCCATAAAAAATTGATATATATATATATATATATACATACATACATACATACATACAGACACACATATATATAATTTTCTTTCTCCAGGGGGGTTTGGTCAAAAATTTTGATAGCTAAAAATTAGGAAGAGTATACATTTTGAACGTACAATTTTAAATAAAGAAAGTTTTGATTTATCAAATCATGAAAAAAATATCAAAAATTATGAATACAAGACTTTTGAATTTCCAAACAGACAGAAAGAGGCAACCTTGCAAAATTACTAACCACCAAACAAGCAAAAAGACAAAATAGATGACAAAATGTATAAGTAGAAGCACCTAAAAAATTACAATAAATTTTATATATATAATTTTCTTTTTCCTGGAGAGGGGGTCCAGACCAGTTGGACCCCCCCTGGGTGCGCCAATGGATTTAGGATGTAAAATAAAACACCACTTTTACAAACAAACTTTTCTCGATTTAATGTGTGCAAATTTATAGATAATACTAGACAAATCAATTTCTCTAAGTAAATCACATTCAATTTTTATTAAGGTGAGATTACTTAGACGATCTTGTCCCATCGTGTTCCTTAACTCATTTTTTATACGTTTTAATTTCGAAAAAGAACGTGCTCCGCTGCAGTTAGTAATCATTAAAGACAAATAAATGCGTAAGAGTATTTCCACATTGGGGAAACACGACTCTAATTTATTTTCCATTATAAGTCTATAAAATTGTAGTTCCAGAGCCACATGCTTTTTGTTGTCAATAGCAGCAGCCACTTCTGTTTTAAGTAGTTCGGCGAACTGCACAAGTTCGTCGCCTAGGCTTTCTTCCAAATCGTCTTGGTAAGCACTGACGATATTTAGAGTTCTTTTCAAGATCTCTTCTGCTGTAAGAGATTTTAACTGCCGAAGTATTCCAAATACACCAGTCACTTGATGATACGCTTCCATGCGTTTAGCTAAGGCAGACAGTTTATTATCAATTATCACAATAAACACCTGATTTTCAAATTTTTGTTTAGGCGTTTGATTTCCTACAACTTGATCGAGCGTAGTACAGCCGCTGAAATAGTCGTACTTAGTGTTTCGCTTGCGTTGTCTCGAAGTTTGTTGCTGATATTCTTCACAGCCAGTCAGGATTTTGGCTTTTGCCTCAATATCTGAAAATATAGACCGCATTGCTTGAACGTACCCGTGTAACGATTCATAAAGGGCATATCCCGTGTTAAGGTCTTGATTAGGTGACTGCAACGAAGCGCTAGTCGCTTGCAAGAGTTCTAGCATTTCGTTCCACAAAATAGTCATTATTCCCGTTTCCAGCTTATTCATCTTCGAAACTAGTCCGTACGCCTGATTTCGACACTCTACCTTTTGATCCATATTATTAGATATGCCATCCAAAACTTCTTTGATAGTGGTAAAACCGCATAAAAGTGCCTTCGTCGCATCAGCTCGGGCAGACCACCTGGTGTCCGACAGTCTTTTCAAAACCGGGAGTTTTGAACCTTCATCTTTCAGTGCTTTCGTAAGAAGGCCCCATCGATAGGTAGAAGCGGAAAAAATGTATAGAGGTTTTCAACAAAATCGAAGAAAATGGATGCTTCCATACAACATTCTGCAGCACATGTGGCAACCAAATTCGATGAATGTGCAAAGCAGGGAATGTATTTTGCGTTCTTATTTATCTCCTTAATTCGTGCTTGTAAGCCGCGGTACCTTCCACCCATGTTGCTGGCATTGTCATAGCTTTGACCACGACAGTCTTTGATATCAATGTCATTCTCCTTTAAAAAATCAAGTAAACTTTGGGCGAGTTTTTCAGCAGTGTGACCGTGACCTTCCATATCCAAGAACTTTACAAATCTTTCCACTGGTCCAGATGGCAAAACATAGCGCACTATCAAAGTGAGTTGGTCCACATGCGAAATGTCTGGAGTAGAGTCCAGTGATACTGAATAGTATTTGAATTTCTTAATTTCGCAAATAATATGATCCAGTATGCTTGATGCAATTAGGTGGATAAATTCCTCGCCTGTTGTTTTTGATAAGTATGATGTATGTCCCTTTCCTTTATTTGCATAAGTATTTATATGCTGAGCCAGAAAAATGTCAAATTTGGCTATTAATTCCAATAAACCTAAGTAATTTCCATTATGAGGTGAACCAACAGTTTCATCACTACCCCGAAATGCAAGACCTCGTTCTGCTAAAAATTTAATAACTTCAATAATTCGCTCTAAAAATGTCCGCCAATACTTTTGTTCAGTCTCAATATGGCTTACAAGTTGAGAATCGACACGCACACCCTTGTTTTTGCAAACTAACAGCGAAATTATCGCTTGTCTATGTGAGGTGCTTACTTCATGTCTTTTCAACAAATTATTCGCGTTTTTCCAGTCGTCGAATCCTTCTTTTGTAAACCGTGACGAACAGTCTGAATCCGTAACTTTGCAAGCAAAACAGAAAAGTCGTCCTTTAGTTTCTGAATAACACAACCAATCTCTCACGTGAGTTTTATTTTTTGGTTTATGTGTATATGTGAAAAACGACTTCTGACAGAATCGTAGTTTATTTTCTTTATCGTGTTTTTTTTTGAAAACAAGAAATCACTGTTCATATGTTGCACTTCGCTACTTCCTTTCGCAATCCAATAATCTCGATTGAAGTTGCTCGGCCGTTCACCAGTATCGTTGGAGTACATTTTACTTTCCTTTTGTTTTTGTCTTATAGAAGATGTTACATCTGAAGCATGTGCTATGCTTTCGACCTCTCTTTGGCTTGAAGACGATATGACTAGATCGGAAGGACTTGCTGTGCATTCGACTTCAGTTTGACTTGTGGAAAATGTGGCTAAATCGTGAGGAGTTCCAGATCTTAATGGTAACGATGATTCTTCTACAGCACTGCCATCCTCTACACAATGAGACGCGACGTCTATATTTTCTGCTTCAATTTCTTTGGATTCAACACCATCACTCTGAATATTACAAAATTCAGACAGCTTACGTGTCTTTGATATAACAGCTTGGTTCTTTATTTCCTTTTCATATTTTGCTTTACGCTTTGTACTACCAGAAGCGTAATGTCGACCCGTATCTCTGGCTCTGCTGCTCATGTTGACTATCTCGATCTGGATAGAAGGGAAAATGAATTACAAAATAAAATGTAATCCTACTAATAAAAAATAACAAAAAAATTAAAAACAAGCTCATGAATAAATAAAATTTATTGAATGTCAATATTTCTGTAATATTTAAACGAATTGAAGTTCTAGCTGAATACACGGAGAAAAAAGAAACGGCATATTTTTCTATACATACAGTAAAATTTTCTATAATTTTTTTGTAAGTGCAAACTATTATTGACGTTATCGTAATTTTCCCTACACTGTATTGAATTTTTTTTATTGGAAAGATTATATTTTAATGGAATATTTAATTGAAAAGAATGGAATTTTCCTATAACTGTGTTTGCATATTCTTTGTGTTTGGCTTATAAGAAGCGCTATTTCTTATTCGTGTATAGGAATTTTTCCTTCCGTAGTATCAAGAAAATTCCTTTAAATTTATTGGACTTTTTACTAACACACACATATATAGAAAAGAAAAGAAAAAAAAATTTTATAACTTGCTTTTACTAAATTTTAAAAGCAAGGCGTGCGCACTTTCTATGGTTGCACGCATGATTGTATGTAAGTGCGCACGCCTTGCTTTTAAAAATTTAGTAAAAGCAAGTTTAAAAATGTTTTATTTTATTTTTTTTATTTTATACTTTTTAGTCATACTTTAATTAAATTATTATCATACATTGCATAAATCCGGACCCCCCAATTTCCACCCCTTTCGGGGGATGTTCGCAAAACGGCTGTCGGATTTGTCATCTGCGACCCCAAAAACCCCCGCATAGCCGTTTTGCAGATTTTTCAATTTTCACCCCGCACCCTAAATTGCAACCCTTAATGTGTACCCCCTACGGGGGGATATTTGCAAAAGTAACGGTGGAATATTGTATTGTCATCCGACCTTAGTAACTGCGCAAAATTTCATCAATAGGTTATGTCAGGAAGTGTGTTAAATGAAGGATGCTAGATTTGAAGACAAACAAACTTCATTGTAAGTTAAAGAAAAGCAAGTAAAAATATATACAAACTAACACATATACAACCCCTACACACTCCGTTACTTTTCCCTTTCCCCCTTGGCCCCCCCTTTCCTTGTTTTACCCTTTTTTCGCTTTTTCAAAACATCTTTTTATTTATTTTATACTTATTTATTGTTTCCTATTAACGATTTATTTTTTCTCGAATTTTACTAATGTAAATAAATTGTATGAGTTAACAAATATTGGAATTACCGGTATATAAAAAGTTACAAAATTAGAATCTTTCTAGAATAAAAAACTTTTTAACTAACTGATATTTTAATTAGTAAAATAAACATGTTAAATATCAACAAATTAAATAATAAGTAGAGATAAAATAAATGCTTCATATAAAACAATATGTGAAGGTTGTCTTTACCTTTTAGGTGTCTGCAAAGTTACTTCAATTATTTTACAAAATATTCGTACTGATTTAGCTCAACGTAATAACAGTAAAATAGCTCAACCAGTTAAACAGTAGGCCTATACAATTTTTTCAATAATAGGTCATTGCAATTGCAATACTACAACTCGATATGAAATGAAAACATTCCTACTAGTTTTGAGGTTCAGATACTTTTTTCGATTTTTCACAAAATTTGCTTTTTATCGTTTAAGCGTTTATGCGTTTTGCAAGTATGGCGAAGGAGAGTGTGGTGCTCCGAAGGCGCGTATGGTGCTTAATAAGAATTCTGATTTTTATTCTGCCCGGGCGCGGGGCCCTAGCATTTGCTACTCCTGCTATATGGTTAATCCGGCACTGACCGAGTCAGAAATGTTACAATAAGAGCAGCATTAAAAGTAAGTCCAGTGGCTGACACAATAAAAGAAATCCGAAATGAGATGGTTTGGACACCTTCAGCGAATGGGAGATGAGAGACTTCTCAGGGAACTATATGAGGCAAGAAGCACGGGACGACGATCTAGAGGAAGGCCCAGAACGACATGGCAAGACAATGTGTGCAAGGCTTCTTGGTGGACAGGGACAGGGCAGGAGGGGTTTCTTGTTGCGCTTGTAATCAGGCAAGGGCGCTTGCTCTCCAGAAACTACAGTGACAATCTCTTGGCAACTCCTCGATACCCCAGGGTAGGAGAGGACGCGACAAAGACTCTAGTTGTTGCTTCATTTTATTATTTTTTTAGTTTCGCGTGCGTTTGTTCTGTTTTTCGTTTACTGCCGATTAATTTAATTAGTTTCTGATTAAACGGTGATTTTTTTCATTCTTTAATTGACTACAGTGTGATGGAGTCTTTCTTCATTTACCCGTGACGCGCTCCACTGTACAGTTGGAACACCCATAATTTTATAAGACCTGATCTTTGTACCGTTTGTTTACTTTTTGGTACTCTTAATTGTTTCAAAAATTGATGATGACGTATGGAGCCTAATTGAAACACATGTAGCTAATCCCTAGGTAGTTTACCTGCAGTAGTTTTTCCAGTATCTGATCCTCCAGTTTCAGTTATTGGTTCGATTGATTGTTTTCCTTAGTTTTCCGCCGGAAAAAAATATATGTACGCATTTGGAACATTAAAAAAAAAACAATTGCGCGCGCGCCAGAAAACGAAGGCAGAGCATAACAATCTATCTTTATCTTTGTCGCCCGGACACACTTCCCCTCACAGCGTCTCATAACTCCTGTAGGCTAAATACCTCTATGATTTGAGTCATCGTCTTTGGGCACAGTTTCTTGACTTCAATACGGAAGATGGAAATCTTTTTATTTCTGTATTTTTTATAAAAAATAACGTACTTTACAAACTATAAATTGCTTAAAACGTTCTGCGAAGAACATCCTTAAATTAAGGTGCAGAGGAGTAATAAAATTTGGTTTTTCGAAATATGTTCAGAAAATCTCATTTTCACAAGATTTATTAAGAATACAAATTTAGAATTGCGGTGACTCCTAATGACATTAGATTTGTTATCTTTAATGTGAACAACACTTAATCAATATAGAATATTTTGAAATAAGCGCTTTTCCGTATTTTTTTCCAACCCTTAGGCCTATACTTAACTCTCGTTCACTCAAAAACTTTGATATGCAAAGAGGTTATAAAATTGTATGGAAAGAATCCCGAATTTCTCATTTGTCCTGAAAAAAGTTAAACCTTTTTTCCTGAGTCCAGTCTAACTTTCAAGCTGATCCCCCCCAGAAGCTTGTCTCGTCCCCCACCCCAGGAACAGCTCCTAGCTAACGCCACTGTAATATTTTAGCTCTAACGTAGCTCTAACGTTTGCGGTACTTCATTTCAGAATAATTGATCTAGGGTTAATAATGAGAAGGTGACGCGTAGTTCTGGCCATACTCCTGCTGTACGGCTGTATGCAGACGAGAAGTATGTAGGTCGCACTTTTTATACCGCACGGGTAGGAGGTGCAAACATGGGCGAAACGTGTTGCAGCCGGCCATTGTAATGGTAATGCGATAACTAATTACCGACGTTTCCACTGATTAATTTCTACACGTTGAACGCGTATAATTAATTATTACGTGCATTCTAGGTAGGCAGCTGTCGCGGGTAGGCGAATGCTCATTGTCTTCTGAATTCAGCAGTTGCATATCTGTACATGTTGCTGCTTATGCCGATGATTCAACCCAGGCGTACAAGCCGACTGAAGTCAGAATTATTTTTAGTTTTTCACGGCCGGAGTTTGATCTTCGCTTCCGTTATGGTTATCCGGTTTCAGGCGTGGTCTTCTTCAGCGCCTGCCAGCAACAGTGTTGAACTCGGAGACTTTCGATGTCTAAACAGAAGCAATTTATGTACTGTCCAAGATCTGCAATGGGAGTCGGCAGAAACATTTCGCCGGTGACAGTATGTCTGCTACATGATAAGTCAAGTTTCCGCCAATCAAAAACAACGAAAGCCGGTTCATGAATCTCTAATAAATGTAATTTGCATAAACTATACACGCACACCAGAGGCGTATTTAAGGGGAAGGACGAACGTGACCGGACCCCCCCCTAGGGGGTCGAAAAAGTAGACGAATTTTGTTAAGCTGTTACTTTTTATGCTGTTTTATTATTTTTTCTGAACGCCAATATAGTATTAACCTTTTTTAAATATATAAAATAGGTTTACTGCACAGCATTTGCGTGTAGGTTTGAAATATGAAATATAGAAAATTCAGTTCAGTGAATAAGTATCTTCTAAACAATGTTTTAATAACATGTATTTTTATTGTGTTATTACCGTTCACTTTAATGCGATTGATTTCACGACGTTATCGCGTTTTTCAACCGCTTTAAAGATAGCAGTGTTGATTGGTCTTAACTTTTTTTTCTTTTCTATGAAGTCGACTCGACTGGACCCCTCCGCCAGGACAATTTCTGGATACGCCATTAACACACACACACACACACGGTGTAAAATTTATAGGCCTGCGATGTAGGCCTATATCGCAGCTTCTGACGACGAAGTTTTTTATCGGCGAAACGAACGTAAGCAGATATTATTATTAGCAAAATAATAATATGATCTACGTGCAGAAAAAAATCTTATGTAAGTGTGAATAATAATTGTCACTGCAGGAAACTAGAAAATCTGAAGATTTACTATAAATACACTATAAGAAACAGTGCAAGGGTGAAGGGCAGTGGCGTATGTAGAATTTGGCGTTTAGGGGAAGGTCCGGGGTCGGGTCGGCTTCATACAAAAAAAAAAAAACAAGTTAAGCCTAATCAACATTACTATCATTAAAGTGGCTGAAAACAGTCCCATTAAAGTAAACGGTAATAACACAATAGAAATACGCGTTATTGAAACATCGTTTACAAGATAGCCTACTTATTGACTAACTTGATTTTCCTATAGGCATATATCATATTTCAAATGTATACGCTAATGCTGAGTAATAAACCTGTTTGTTGCCCTGTAGGTTAAAAAACAGTTAGTATTATAATGGCGTACACAGCTATAATGTGAGACGTATCAATATAAGCTTCGAGGTGACTGCGGTATTGCCATGTCGCTTCACTCCCCGCCTTTGCCCACGCATAACCAAGTGTAACGTGCGACAACGCTGGAGGGCGAGGGGCGGGGAAGAGCTGTTACTATTGCGTAACCTCGAAGCTTACAGTGCTTAGTCCCGTACTATAATAAAAAATAATAAAAGCCTAAAAATTAAAATATTAACAAAATTCGTCAACTTTTTCGAGCCCCTGGTGAAGGGTGCAGCTTTGCTATCTGCATTAATTGACGTTCCAATATTTTGCTCCGGAAAATCCTAATGCATATATTTTGGTAGGATGCACGTGTGCACATAATAAGCCATGTGACGATAATAAGAGAATGTCTGGGTTGCGTGTGAGACTGTACTGTACTTTAGCTTGTAAGGAACTTTGTAATTTAGGCTTACAAATAAGTTATTTTCGTATATGCTCAAATTCTTCATGTTATTTTCAATCTATCTGATGATGATAGTTGGATTACTATCGAAACATTTGTAATTTACAAAATAAAAATATATTCTTGTTAAAAGCTTTTTATTATTAATAGTAAAATAAGGCAGTGTTCCGCAACCGGTGTGTCGCGGCACAATAGTGTGCCGTCACAAGGTGAAAGGTGTGACGCGAACTTTTACCTATTATTGTAATAAATTAATTGTCGATTTTAAGTAAGAAGGTGATTGTTTATTCTTTAATACATGCTGATAACTGTTATATTTTCATAGAAATTAAATGTAATTTATTTACTCAATATTGTTGTTATAGTTTGCTTATCTTAAGTTATTTGTATTCTCGCCTGAAATATTGGGCCGGTTTGATGGGTTACAGGCGGTAAGCTTTGTGTTCACCGCAAAGAAAGCCGCGTAAGACTTTTAGCAAGCCTTTTAGCGGCCCGCACCAATCATACAATAGAGTTTACGTTCAAAACTCTAAACGTTCTAAACTCTATTCAAGAGAGTTCTTTGTAACACCGCATCTTTTGTGTACGGCTGTACGTGCTTTTAACTAAAATTGCGGGGATTAGCAAAAGTTTCCCTCTCTTTTATTATTTTATTGCCTTGTTTTGATATTTGTGCCTGTTTGTCGGCACTTCTTAAACTTTATTGCTCTTTTCCTTCTCTGAAGGACCCACACATTTTCAGACATCAATTACAGTATTTCAGTTCAGTTCTATCACAGCTGTGCTCTGCAGTAGTGCGAATATTGTGATTGCTACACCAGTCTTACTATTTTCTATTACAGTGTTATTAACCTATTTTTTTTTCGATATGGATAAGTTCCTTGTACGGAGTGGTCCGTCCTCGAGTGCAAGTAGTGAAACCATCAAGCCCGAAAAAAAAAGAAACAGAAAGTAGTTCACCGGCAATATAGTGATAATTATTTATCTTACGGGTTTTTTTGGTGTGGTGACAAAACATGCCCAATCCCCGAGTGTGTTGTGTGTGGTGAAAAACTCAGTAATGCTGCTATGGTTCCCAGTAAATTGAAACGACATTTATCAACAAAACATTCCTCTCTGTTAAGTAAATATGTGAATTATTTTCGTCGGTTGTTGGAACAAAATAAAAAACAAGTGATGCTCATGACTACGTCGGTACGTGTTTCGCAAAAAGTACAGGAAGCTAGCTATAAGGTAGCCGAACTTATCGTAAAGGCCAAAAAACCACACACAATAGCAGAAACGTTGTTAATGCCCGCGTGTAAAGAAATGGTAAAAATAGTCCTGGGTTTAGAAGCTGGTACTGAAATTTCAAAAATTCCTCTCTCTGCTGACACAATCAGCCGCCGAGTTAGTGACATGTCCAGTGACATCGAAATTATGAAGGAGAAAATAAAGAGCAGTCGAAAGTTCTCACTTCAGATCGACGAGTCCACCGATATTGGCGGTCACGCACAACTTCTTTCCTACATAAGGTATGTTGATGGGGATGTAATTGCAACTAATTTCTTTTTTTGCAAAGAACTACCCGAGCGAGCAACCGGTGAAGAAATATTTCGTACGACTAATGAATATGTGGTCCGTAATGAATTAACATGGGAGGATTGCGTTAGTGTTTGTACAGACGGAGCCGCTTCTATGACAGGCCGAGTGAAAGGATTCGTGGGTAAAGTACGCTAAGTAAATCCTAACTTACGAACCGACCATTGTCTCATTCACCGGCGAAGCCATTGTTGCTAAGTCTTTGCCATCTCCTCTGAAAATTGTGATGGACGAAGTAGTAAAAGTCGTGAACTTCATCAAATCGCAGCCCCTAAATATGCGGCTTTTTAACGTTTTGTGTCAAGAAATGGGATCTGAGCACACTACGCTTCTGCTACATACAGAAGTACGATGGTTATCTCGAGGTAAAGTGTTAACGCGAATGTTTGAACTTAGAGAGGAGGTACTTGCATTTTTGACTATTGAGGGGCATGAGTATGCGGATTTATTTGCAGATGATGAATGGGTATCTAAGTTGGCATATCTTTCCGATATTTTCGTACACTTGAATGAACTAAACAGAAAAATGCAAGGTAGAAACGAAAATATTCTGACTAGTATGGATAAGATTCAAGGATTTAGTGGATACAGACAATTGAAAATGGATCGTGTGAGATGTTCCCAACTGTGTGGCCCCTTGCTGACGATAATAAGGTGTTGATGGACTTAATTAAAGAACATTTAGTACTCTTGCAGCAGAATTTCAAAAAATATTTTGGAGAGAGTGTTGAAGATTTTGACTGGGTTCGTGATCCATTCATTATGGATTCGAAACATCTTCCGAATAATTTAGGCTTACAAGAGGAACTGGCAGATTTGAAAGCAGACAGAACATTGAAATTAAAATTTTTCGAAGTGTCTTTGGAAACATTTTGGTTGTCAATAAGCAGTGAATACCCGGCTATCTCCGAGATGGCAGTTAATGTGTTATTACCATTTTCAACTACATATCTGTGTGAACTGGGCTTCTCGACGTTGACTGAAATTAAAACATCAAAGAGAGAGAGACTCAAATCCATCGATGAAGAAATGAGGCTTGTTTGTCAACGATTCCGCCACGAATCAGCCGTCTGTGTGCAGCTAAGCAGGCTCAAGTATCACATTGAAGGTATGAGTAGAGTTATTTACTTTAAAATTCGTATTTTCTACAGTGAATTAAAGTTAATAAATTGTTAATAAATGCATGAGTCTATTCCTGTTTTATAATAATAATAATAATAATAAAAATTGATTACATAACGACGTAATATTTCGTAATTATATTAAGATTCATATGATTTTGAGGGGACAGACATTTTGGTGTGCCGTGTTGTTGAGTCTAGGCCCGTCTGGGGTGTGCCGTGAGTAAAAAAAGGTTGCGGAACACTGAAATAAGGTATGTAAGTACAAATATGTAAAAATTCTAATAACAAATAATATTTGTGTACAAGATTGTATTTTTCATATTTATTTGTATTTTATGTAACAATGTTTCGATAGTTTTTCTACATTGTCATCCCTAATATTATTATGATTATGTTTTATAATTGTGAAGACGACGGTGTAGAAAAACTGTCGAAACGTTGTTATATAAAATACAGATAAATATACGACGTACATTCTTGTATGAAAAATATTATTTGTTAGTAATATTCATTAATGAACAAGAATAATTGTGAGTAATTACGAATACAAATATGTAATACGATATAAAAAAAATTCGAGTAATTATCATAAGTTCATGTTAGGATAATCAGCGCGTGTTACATAAACGAAAATTAGAGAAGACGTTATTAGCGACCTTACGACCTTATTAATTAGGCCTAATATTTCGAGATGGGACTCGGAGAAGAATGTAATTTATATTATAACAAAACGATTTACCGTAATTTAGTGTACTATTCGCTGGGCGTGATTTTTTTTTAATAATTCTATTTATGTCTCGTACTTGAAAAGCGATAAAAAGAAGATACAAGTTTCCGTAATTCCTCTGTAGCTTCAGAACAATTGTTGACCAGACTAAACCTAAACGATCTGATTGTAATTCCCTCACTTAAATTAGATTTCTGTAGAGAAGGAGTAAGCGATTGACCAATCAGCGGTGTAGAATTTCAGTCAACATTTAGCAGAGCTCGGTACAAGTCCAGTTCATATCGGTTATTCAGTCGTGCCGTACGTGGTCCTCTGTACAAATGATAAGTTTGGAGACACCGCCCACAAGGTCGCGAATTCACCGCGTCGAACGCTGCCCATCACGGGTGGTCTTTGGATTACGTTACAAGTATAGTTTTGACCCCAATTAAAACAGACTGTTTTCCGGGTTAGTCGAAGATTGTCCCCGTATGTTTGTAAAGCCACTTGAAGCGTACTGGATTTGATGTAAGTCCAGTACCTCATACCGAGTTTAACTCGTGAAGTTTCGTGCCCGATAACAACCTGAAAGCGACCCTGAGAGACTTCCATCTACATTATTACGGGCGTACGCATGGATGTCGGAGGTGTCAACTGTAGATCATCAGGTCACCAGACTCCAGCTACGGACACCGTTCTTCAGTCTACATTCGAAGAAAATCAAAATTGTAATGCATTAGTATTACTGGAAAGCTCCCTGACCTGCACGACTTGACCAGACTTTCACAATTTTTGCAGAATTTTGACTTCCATTTTTTATCTCGTGTTGCCTCTGAAGATAATTTTCAAAGCAAACCCTACTATCGGATTTGGGTTAACTTCATTTCCTATAATCTGATCTTCGCATGAAGGCTTACAATTTTTTTTAAATTTTAATACATTTTGGTGTCCTAATTTTTTTTTTAATTTTCAGGCCTAAGCACTATTCCCAGGCTGTGGTTAAAATTATCTTTCATTTGATATCCAAATTGGATTTTTGCGAATTTCCAAAATTTCTTAACACTTTTTGGACCCTGATACCCCAAAATTTTGAAATTTCTAAAACCAATCGCTACATTCAGGTTGTGGTTCAAATTTCGTTCAATTTGATACCCGACATGGATATGTTGCAATTTTTCAAAATTTTGACCCCTTACGTTTTTGCCTCCTGCCACCGTATTTTTTAGGGGAGAATAAGTCTTAAAAAAGTAGGGTTATGTGGGTTATATAAATGCATTTGATCCCATGTTTTACGAAAATCGGTTAATGCATTTCAAAGTTTTCGTGAGACATACCCCAAATAGCTTAGAGAAATGCCAAACGGTCGAGTTAAAACTGAGAACTCGCTTTGTTCGTTCAATTGTTCAAGTCATAAACTGTAGACACAACAAACCATCGATCGTACCGAATTATTTATTTATTAAGTCTGTTAGTGTGGACTACAGACTCCCAATATTGAATGCGAAACGTCTTTACGTTAATGGCGCCTAGTGAATGAAATATCATTACGTTCGTACCTAGATTGTTCGTCATCTTCAATACCCAGAATGTAAATTAAACTGTAGATGTAGGTTAGTAGGCCAACGTGTACAGTAGTATTAATTCTATCTGTCGGTACCGAATTCGACTCCCAGGCAGCGCCGTAAAGTTAAGGAGCCTTTTTTCAGTCGCCAGGTTGGCTCAGACTTTGTTGACGGGTACTTAGGGTAATAATGGACAGAAACAGCGTACCTTTCGAGTCCAACATTTAGATTCACATTAGTGTGAAACTGAAACGACAGAAGGGTAAAAATACGACGTTCCGCTGGAAGTGCCATATAAGGCGTCCTACGATTTTACAGGATCGTCTCCAGTATTTTTCAGTTGTAGCGTCTGTTTTTTTTCAATTTTTTTTATTAGCGGTTCTCCTCCATCCTCATTACGTGACCATACCATACCAACTGTCTGGATTCTATTCTTTCTGCTGTTGTAAATACGCGCCCTGTTTTCCTTCTTATATCTTCGTTTCTAGCATGTTGCATTCTAGAAATATTACACGGACTTCTTAAGAAGTCCATTTCCACAGTTTCTATAATCTTTTTCTATTTATCTGAAAGTTGCTAGCATTCGCAGCCATAAGTTAAAATGGGCTCCACAATAGTTGTGTAGATTGTCAGTTTAGTTTGAAGTTTCGTTTTGTTCGACCAAAGTAACGAGTCTAGCAAACGAATAGCCTTTTTTCCCTGTTGTGTCCTATTTTTGATGTCACTTTTTGTTGTTCCATCTTCTGAAATAATGCTTCCCAAATATTTGAATTCGCTACACTTTCCGATTCTATGGATTTGCAGATCTGGGTCTTCTTCTTGCGTGTCTCCTGTTTTAAGATATTCTGTTTTAGCAGTGTTTATGTTTAGACCCCATTTCTGGTACTCCTCTTTCAATTTTCTAAACATACAGTCTGTGTCGTCCTCGTCACACGCTATAATTACCTGATCGTCGGCAAATAGGAGAGTTGTTAAGCACTGCTCATCCATTTAAATTCCCATTCGTGATGTTTTTCTTCTCCAGTTACTGATGGCTTCTTGGATATATATTTTAAACAGGGTAAGTGACAAACTGCACCCTTGTTTAAGCCCTTTTGTGGTAGGAAACAATTCTGACAGGACATTTCCCACTCTCACCAAACTGTTTGATTCCTTATGTATCCTCCAGACAGCGCGAGCATAAATTTTACTCAGGCCAAACTTTTTTAATGTTTCAAAAAGTCTTTTTAAGGGTACTGTGTCGTAAGCTTTCTCTAAATCGACAAATACGAGGTGCGTAGACAGATTGCGATGCGAGACTTTCGTTTCTCTGGTATTTGTTGTAATACAAATATGTTGTCAATACATCTCTTCTATGTCTTCTATATTCGTTTCAGTTCTATGTTTTAGTATTCTGCCGTACAGCCTCCCCACTGCACTTGTCACACTTATGCCTCTATAATTTTGGAATGCCTTCTTATCGCCCTTTTTGTAAATTGTGTTTTTTTTTGTATATGCTATGTTCCAGTCTTCTGGGATATCATAACCGTGTAACAAGCATTTTCTTTAACATGAGTGTTAGAAAAGACAAGAACAGATAGGATGAAAAATAAAAGCATTCGGCGGAAAGGCTAAAGCTGGAAACATCATTTGAAAACAGAATTGAAATACTGCATGGGTATGGTCACACGATACATATGAATGAACAAGGCCATAGAAAGTGTTTGAAATGAGATGTGACAGTAAGCGACCCAGTTGAATATTCGTGACAATTTGGGACGACAACGTTATAGAAACGGGGAGAAAACCCATAGAACTGCCAAGAGACAAGAATGCTTGTAACATGGTTGAAAACCACAAGGCAGAGTAAGCTACAATGGGAGAAGAGGAAGTACAGGAGTATTTTTCTCTGTAGATGTTCCTATAACGCCACGTTTAGACCTATAAAGCACGTGTTTTTCACAGTAATTGTCGTATATTCTTGTTCCTCATTAGTTTTTTTATTTCTCTGCTCTACAGTATTCCATTAGAGATGTAATCAATTATCGTTCTCGCTTGGTTTCTGTTGGATTTTATTTTTGGATTCGTTGTCCCTTTTTAAACCGTTCGTCAAATATTTGTTGGTTTCGTGATTTCGCTTTTCCAAACAAAACTGAATAACTGAAGCCTCTAGTCGTTGGCTACCCGTTTCTGTAAATCGGGCAAAAGATTTGATTATTTTCGATGTTCTAAATATGCCGAACGTCTTTCCACGTCTATTTTGTAACAAGTATTTTGTGTCTTAATATGGCAGTAAAATAAAGAATATGTCTCCTATTTGTCGTCGTTTTAGCGTGAAGTTGGGAAGGATCCCAGATAGATTGAACAAGTTTCGTAGAGACCTGTTCTGTATACTATCTCTTGTCAAATGGAAGTACAGAAGTAGGCTTACGGCATGTTCAAAAGATGAAAAATCAAGTCTTCTTCCGATTTCCAGACGGCATGAGGTTAGTTCCTCATTCGTTATCGTCTTTTAATACCCAAGTTTAAAGCGTACACCAGCCAAACAATGGGACTTGAAACTGGTTAAATCACGAGTGGCTTTCTCCCCCCCCCCCCCATGTGATGAATCACTTCCTGCCTTCGTCCAATTAAAGCCATTCTGATCCGTTCTCGACTGGCAATACCTTGTTGGTGTCCATTTTTTGTGGTTGTAAAACTTAAATAAAACAGAGTGATGGCTATAATTGTCATATAAGATGTTAGCTTACGTTTTTTAGATATTATTTTGTAGTACAGTTTCTCTTGCCATTAATACAGACGTACTTTTGAAATTACGATTATAACTTATATGATTATAGTATATGGATTGAAACTTATTATAAATCCAGTAAAAATTGTGCAACAAATAACAGAATTCAAGTAACAATTTCTCCGTTAGAAACTATACTTCATTCAGAAACCACGATTGCTTATAGGTTTTCCGCTCGTATGACCTGCTGCGCGACCTGAAAACTTACTCGTCCAAAAAACTAAAGTTAGGTAATTATAATTTGTAAACGTGTGTACTGTCAAAACCATTATTCTCCATCTCCCATAAATTAAAGAAATTACCATAAGTAAGCAAAGCCGTAAAAAAATATGAAACCAATCAATTGTACTTTCAACAATTTAGTGAACTTTATATCTGAACCCGTCGTTTTTCCGTTGTTAGTTGACGTAAACGAATAGATTTTTCTTTAATTTTAGTTTAATGTGTCAGTAAGGCGAAGGAATATTTTATTTTTTTAATGCCTTTTTTACGACATTAAAAGTTGGTCTGTGAGAAACGTTTTTGGGTGTAAGAGAATTAAATTGATGAGAATCAATTAAATTTAATTTTAACTAAATTTCCAATTGCCTATTTTAATTATTTTAAAAGATATACATATTTCTTTTCAGTAGTATAACGCAACGCGCGGTTAGCATTTGGCTCCTGATTTTCACATACTCGACACAGCTTGTACACTACACGTGATGCGTATAATTACCTGTCTCTGGGCTTAGAGATTTATTGCAAACGTATGTGTGATATTTATACATATCGTTACACGGAAGGCAGTCGCAGGAAATAAAATTTATGAAAGACATTACGGTGTGACGATCACGTCCGTGGAGTATACCACGTACAGTGCACACGGCTGGCGACCGTACTGTTCACGTGCTCCCCAGCACACACCCTTCATGCTCATTGACCACGTTCACGTTGTAGGCCTATATGAATAAAGTCTTACTGACTAGAAGACTATCTCGTGAATTAGTTACAGTCGGTTCTTTTGATGTTTTATATAGTCAGCGAGACTGGGAGAGATTGTATGGCATTGCTTGTGAAAGGGTAGGTCAGTCTGTATTATTTTAGATATATGATAAATAGGTAAATAATGTGATAAGTTCCTTTGGTTCAGATATGTTGTATACCAGTGGTTCCCAAACTTTTCAGTCCGCGGACCCCCTAAAAAAATGTAAAACTTCACGGACTTCGTCTGAGTTCTGAAATGAAACAAACAGTAAATACGATAAAAACTCTTATATTTTAATTAAAATGTATTAAAATTGAAATTCTTTTAACTTGCATAAATATAATATTAATCATATCAAACATAGTTTAATGTAAAAAATGAAGCTGCTTTTGACAATTAGCTCTGCAATATTGGGTTTGATGTCTGATAATTTCAATATTAAGTCACTCTCGACGTCAAGTTTATTTCTTAACTTTCACTTCAAGTACGTGTGCTGGGAGAATCCCGTTTCACACAAATAAGTAGAGGGAAACACAGATGAACACCTAAAAGTTTTTTTTTTGCGAGTTCAGGATAGTCAGTGATTACATATAACCAGACGTCAGCAGGCTGTATTTGCAAAAGCTATAATTTTAATAAACTGTCAGTTCTGCCAATGAGTTGACTTCTTAGACTTCTTCTTGTAGTGTAAGAGAGAGGTCTAGTCAGTTCGGCTGATAAACAGATCTGCTACACGACATGATTTAAAGACATTATTAAACCTATTAACTTAAAATTGTTTTTACAATTACAATTAGTTTGAACAAATAAAGTACTGGAATCTTCTACTGGTCGTTTTAAGATTCTAAAATTTAGATTTTAGAGCATAAAAAATCGGGGAAAATTACGGTATATTCTGTTTTTTCTTAAAAGTGTCTGTGAACCCCCTGAAACAGTCGCAGACCCCCAGGGGTCCGCGGACCCTACTTTGATAACCACTGCTGTTTAGTAAGTTTGGGAACTTAGGTCCAAGTGTAGGTTGTCTGGTAGTGGAAGGTTGACGTGCCGCAATGAAGCGAATCCGATGACTGCCTGTCACCTTTTGTCGTTTCAAGTAGCGTTCCCACACCTGTTTGATGATATGATCCTCCTTTTTATGTCTTGTGGAGGAAGGAATGGCTGGATGCATGTAGGGTCTACTGTGTATAGTTTTTGTAGACTCTGAACCGCGGAGCGACTCGCAATGGCGTTGGGCTGGAGAAACCTCTGTGTGACTGTTCGGCGAGAAGGGCAGGATATGCTCGCTTTTAACGGCAACACGATCGCGGGCCCGGGAAGAATCAGGTAGCGGCCGCTTTGTGGTGATACTGGAGCGTGGCAGTAATTAGAAGGGAAGTGTCAGTCGAAACAAAAGTGCATCGGTTTAGAAGTTTTGAAAAGAATGTAATGAGAGATTCAAAATTCAAATAGTGTAAAATGTTGGCTGCGGGAAGGTCCGGTACTAGCTGACCGGAACAATTCAAGAATCCAGGCAACTGAAATAAGATTTATTAGGTGCGTAGAAGAAGTATGCACAGGAGAAGACGGTCGTTAAGTAAAGACATAGGGAAAGAACTGAGAGAGAATTTTTATTATGTTTAATAACAGACTTGGTAAAAATAATCTTAAGAGAAAGAGTAACTTATAAAACAGTCGTGTCATTTAACTTCAGGGAATTAGAGGGCTGGTTTACCACAAGACTGCGTTTTTGGCCAAATACTTGTTCGCAGAATCTGCAATGTGACGTTGAGCTTCATCGTAATGACGTATTCAAAAGTCAACAATTTCTGGCCGTACTCAAATCATTCGCCAAAATTTCACGAACACCAGACATTTTTACCAGAGGCAAGCATTTGGGGGAGGGGCTTATGGAAAATTGGACCATTCTTTAAAGACCTAAACTATAAATGATAGAAAGGAGTGAAGATACCAGTGGCGGCTGGTGGTTCCAAATGTTGGTGGTTGCAGTAGTTGGTTGAGTAGATGGGAGATCGGTTAAAAGACATTAAACTATCATAATCACAGTTATACAAAATGATTACCATAATTTTATAACCTCAAACAATGGATAACGTTTACCTTGAACCAACGTAAACACTAAACCTGACATAACTTATAAATCAAGAAGGCTGTGCTGATTTCATGACACAAAGTTGCGCTACAGCGCTATTAGTGGAACGTTGCAGAAACTTTGCAACCGCCTAGCTAACATTGGGTACATAGGGCAGTTGTGAAGAGTAGCGCACGTTCTCCCATTTGTTTGTGTAGTAATCTCTGCCATATACTGTTGAAGTTGCAAGCGGCCTACAACCACCAGCCTGCGCGCCACTTATGAATTGTTCGCGAACATTACCGCGTAAAGATCTAATACGCTCTCTGTTGAAATTTATGATACTTTTAGCTGCTTAATGTTTTCGTATATTATTTTGTAGTTTAGTTATTCTATATCGGTGGTTGTGCAACGCTGCAACCATAACACCAGCCGCCACTGGAAGATACAATACAGTTTGTTATTATCAACACAATAAAGTCTGTCGACCTACAAGTCAAGTATAAAATCATACTTGTGTTTGTCAGTTCATTGTTCTCTTAATAAGATTTACTTACAGTTTAAAACGCACACACAAACAATTCATTTATGCTATGTGTCAAACAAAAGTTAACATGCTGGTAAGGTACAGTTACAATTTTAAGTAATTTTAGAGTAAAATTGTGAACCCACATAACATGGCATTAATTTATTATCATTTTCAAAATCACAAAACTCTTCTACAATCACAAAACGACGATATAAATTTCGTTTGAAGCGACCATTTCCCCGTGGATCCGCGCCTTATTATAACCTTGTTACTTTCGAACGATGAGCGATCTTGACGAGACCTCTCTTTCAACATATTTTCATTATTCAGTGCTGTGGTTGGCAGTGCAGAATACGGTTCATCCTCCGTAGTTTCATAGTCATGAAAATTTGTTTTATACCCCAAAGGCTTCATCCCTCTCGAATTTTGACACAAAATTTGACATTTTAACGTTGGTTAATGTTATGTAGATATACTTCTATGACGTGAGACAAACAAATACTGTAACACAGTCAAATCTGATGAGTATTTTACAAAAATGACCAAACGTTTTAGCTATCGGCTGTTGCATTCTTGGTTTCCCAGTAGCGCCACTTCGTAAGAAAAATTTAAGTGTGATTACATTTTAGAGAAAACTCGTATTTAAAATACGTGGCATGTCCGGAAAGTAAAGATACAGAGGCCTAAAACTTGTTTCAAAATTTTTATTTGCAATTCTTCAACTCAAAATTACTTAAACACATATGGCGCCAATGCTTCTGCATAATGGCCTCCACTTTAAGCCTGGGGATCAACTTTCGTATCCTCGTATCGTTAAAAGTCTCTCGCCAGTCCTTTAAATCACGTCATGTCCTCATTTTTCATCTCTTCATCGTCGTCAGATGTGACGGTGTGTTCTTTGACATGACCCGTGTTTCGGGACAAGTGAAAATCACTGGGTGGCAAGGTCTGTGCTACGCGATAGATGATCCAAAAACTATCCCATTTCCGACTGTCGAGTTGCGAACGTCCCAACTCTCAAGTTCAACTGACGCAGGACAGAATTTTAAGGTTTAAGTATCACTGTTTAAACAGGTGTTAGTTACATAACCGCCTAAAAAGCCCTCGTTAAATCCGTAAGAGGTTGTCTAACGGTCACTGTATTCTTAACGGAGGTCAGTGGAATGGGACAATAGAGTTGTGTTAATTAAATGATGCTTGTCATTGTTTTATTACCACTGATGTCGACATCACCCTCCCGTATCAGTATACTTGTGATGGAAATGACCAGAGCATTATAGTGCCGAGTATTTTCGTAGAAATAGGAAACCACGTCCAGCAGTCCCTTCCCTTTGTTTTAAGGGGACCCGGTAAGGTAAAATAAATTTTTATTTCAGAAATTGTTTTAGAGATATTAATACTAAAGAATTTTCTGATTCCAAAACTATATAATTTATATAGGTTTTTTAATAATTTATCGCCAAAATTAATTTTTGAAGTAAACAATGCAGGAGAAGATGACGACACGGATTATGCCCTAAAGGTCCAGATACCTGGTGTAAATATAATAGACTATTAGAATGTCCTACTGACCTTCCTTACAATCACAAGAATAATATACCAGAAGCTATTATGCATATAATAAACCCCATATTCAGAGACCTTTCTAATACAAATCTATTTAAAAAGTGTACGCATGGAAAGACTCAAAACTGCAATGAATCTGTAAACAGCGTTATATGGACCAGTATACAAAAAAAAAGATTTTTGTCACATTAAAAACTTTAGAATTCGGTGTATACAATGGAATAACTTGTTTCTATAAGGGAAATATTATGAAGTGCGAAGTTCTTGAAAAACTAGGAATGAAGCCTGGATATTTCATGGTTGCTACGATGGAAGCACAAGACAGTGAAAGAATTAGAAATAGTGAAAAATCGATTTCAGATTTTGAAAGAATAGCCGGATAACAAAAAATACATCTTAAGAAGAAACTTGAAGATCAGTTTGATGACAATTCAGATTATGAAACTGGAATGTATTGAGGTAAGAGTAACTAAAAAACATGGATTTAGTTTTTTGTGTTTTTCCGAAAATTGATTTGTTTTTACGAAAAGAACATTTTCTCAAAAACGGTTTAAGACAGGGTTTTACAGATGCTTGTGTTATTTAAGGGTTATTAGCCGTAAAGCATGAAATTTTAGAAGTGTTCCGACACTGTTCACAACAAAATTTTTTTCTTAAAAATGATCAAGTATTATGTAAATCTAAAACCGTGAGAAACTAATATTAGCCCAATATATCACTGGTAAAAATTTGAAAACTGTATGGCAAATAGAAGTTAAGAAAATGTTCCTTGTATTAACATGGAGAAGTATAGGGTTTCCGGGTCCCCTTAAACAGCCCTTCGAAGACATGTCAGCGCAAAGATCTGTAAACCTAGGTATTTAGATCTTTGTGTCAGCGTCTCACAGTATGCATCAGCAGTAAACGTTACACCTTCACGCATGAAGTCGCACATCACGTCTTCTGTCCCAAAAAACTGAAGCCATTATTTTTTGCTTGAACTTGATGTTTTGAATTTTTGATTGTGAGGAATGAGTATGGCGCCGTTGCAATGACTGTTGTTTCGATTCATCTTCAGTGGTTCGACTGAGTAACGTGTTAATAGAGGTGTGTTAATTACACAATGTTTGGCATTGTTTTACCGCCTCTGGTGTCGAGATAGCCCTCCACGTATCAGTATATACTTGTGAATAATTTATTCATTCATATTTGCTCAGTTATTTTTGTATATATTTTTTATATACTATTATTAATAATAATACAATTTTTCGTACAAGAATATATTTTTTATTATTTTTTGAATACTCATATTACGGTATAGTAATTATATTTATTACTTCCATGTTCCATAAGGAAATGGAAGTGTGGTGATGGCGAAAAAATCGAGATAAGGGCTGATTCTGATTGTACTACCCTCAAAACATAAAGAAAAGTCATTTTTCGAAGTGTGTGTGTGTGTGTGTGTGTGTGTGTGTGTGTGTGTGTGTGTGTGTGTGTAGAATTTGTTCTATGGCAAACGGTAACTGCCGCAAATTCAAACAGAATCAAATCATTTTTTGCGTATGTGCCTGAATTGTAGAGTACTCAAGGCCTGTTGATTTTGGTGCAGATCGGTTAAGGGGAAGGTGTAGTTTGCCAGCAACGTTTTACGTTTTAACAAGAGTAATGTACTTAATTTTGATAAATAAAGTATCCTGAAAAGAAGGTCATAACAACCCACTGTAGAAAGGTAGATGAAACATCTATAAATGAAACGGGTAGTTGAAGGGGGAGGGGGTAATTTTTTGTAAACTTAAAAAAAGTCAATAAAATATTAACAATGTATATCGTTCCATGCTACGTAACCACGGATACGTAAATAAAATAATTTTTCGTTTTTCATAAATTCACAAATAACAAACGCTGGGCAGTATTCACTTTCTTTCGCGTTGTTTAAATGAATGATAATTTAATCAAATTAATTTTTTATTTTTAAAATATTAAGAACTAAGTACAATTATATTTTGATTATCTTTACTCAGCGTTTTTACCAAAAGCATGCTGTGATATATTTAGTCTTGTTCTGAGTGTACATATTAAAAATAATTGTATAATTAATTACAACATGGAAATCACGTAGGGTTCTCCATACCGATTTTTAATTATATAATATAATAATATTTGAATAATTATCTAATTGGGGTTAGGCGCGCACAAAACCAACGACGGAGACTGGGAGAAACGGTGACGGTGTCGCGATAAAGCGAATCGGCCGGTGACGAGGGACGCGTGGCAGCCGCTACCGCAGTTCCTTTATTTTCTGCTGTTTTATTATTCGCGTCCCGTGCGGCCTACAGTATATTGTATGCCCTTGCCGCACCTTCTGGCCCAGTAAACACGCCCTTGCCTTCCTTTCGTGCCTTTCTTAATTAAAGTTTTTGTGTACGTTCCAGGGGATAAATTTGTTGCGAAGCGGGTCCGATTAATTTCACGAGACAATAAGAGTGTGGTGTTATTTTTATTAAAAAAAAAAACTATTTCTTACGTTAATAATAATATTTGCATTATTTTTAAGTACTTTTAGAGTAGTAAAAGATATAGTTACGACGGTTTCACTGGACCGTATTTTGTCGTATGGTACAGTGGAAAACAAAATACAGACACCAGTGAAGTCACAAATCTCACCTATGGCATTACAGCCCTTGTTGAGCCCTGGCCTCCTTCAATTTTTTCCCCCATTCTCTTCTGTCGGTAACCACCCTCCTCCAGGAACGCACTTTCAGTATTTCTTTCGCATCCTCGTCCACCGCGTCCTCCCATCTTCTCCTCGGTCTTCCTACTGGTCTTTTTCCGTGAATTCTGGTATTCAATAGTTTTCGTGGTATTCTGTCTTCCCCCATTCTGGCTACATGTCCAGAGCCCACCTTAGACGCTGTAGTTTTACGTATTGTGTTAGCGGTGATTCTTTATACATTTGATACAATTCAAAGTTATATCTTATTCTCCAGCCGTGTACGTCATTAACTGGTCCCAGGATTCTTCATAATATTTTTCTTTCAAAGATATCGAGAGTGTTTGCTGAGTTGGAGTTCAGGATACACCTTTCGCAGCCGTAGGTTAGGATGAGTCTTATTATTGATTTGTATATCCTTAGTTTCGTGTTTCTGTGGATGTCTTTGGATCTGAAGATTCACTGAATTATATTGTTACGACGGTCTCACTGATCGTCGTTTGGTACAGTGGAAAACAAAATACAGACACCAATGAAGTCGCTAATAACCAGCTTTAATTACTCACTATTACTACTAACGATTCGTAATCAACTCGTACAGTATTTCAACTTAAATTTGTCCACACGCAATAATAGTGTCAACTATAAAGAATTCCGCACTAATTATAACATAACACTTCGCTACAGTACTTCTTCAAACACTCGATCCGCGCTAAAGAAGTCGGTCATTGTCAACTGATCCACAAAGCCAACCTTTGTCCCTTATGTACGTAACGCACGTGTTATAGAATCTTTCCATCCTTAACTGCACGCCACTTAATACATAATTCAAGTGTTCTCCAGAGGACTCTGGAACGTACTTGAGCGCGGCCTTGACGGAGGCTACACCTGCTTGACTATCGGGGGGGGGGTGGACGTTCTAGGCTGTTCGATAGAGTTCTCGTTACAATATGTACCATAAAAAATTTAAACCTGGTAGTCGTGGGACTACCGGTAGACGTGGAATCATGGGCACCTCTTGATGTTAACGTTGATGGCGTAATCGTCTTCGAGAGTGCGAGGCAGCACGTTAACCATGTTGTCTACCTTCACTGGCACATTTATGACTTGGCCCACGATCCCAGCCATACCGTCTACATAGCGGAGCCGACGAATCTGCATGAACGGTAACCGCGGGCATATAAGTCTCTCTTCAACGGGATTCAGAGGCGGCAAGTTTGGCGGGATCGGTGGATATTGGAAGCCGTATGATTTGCACAGCGGCGGTACGTTGCCTTGTTTGAGACTTGCAACACACGTAGAGCACACGCCTTCCATATTACTCGCACTTGAGTACTCGTCCGCTCCGAACACTGTGGCCAAGAGACTTATGTATGATGGTACGCACGGCTTAGATCACTCTTGAACCACAAGCGATCGCAGATCCCACACACCGAGCCGAACGGATTGTTAATAAAGTGCTTAGAGAATTCCTCGTCGACTCATTGGAAGCGGCGACTTGGACCGGGCTGTTCTGCGCAGAGCATCGAGGGTCCAATGTTGTCGAAGCACAAGTTATTAATGTTCTCATCGTCTGTTTTCTTGCTAGCTAGCCGTACGCTCGATCTGAGTCGCTTTGGGGGCACGCCGGATGACCCAGGTATCGGAGATGCGGGCCGCTTGGGCGCTGACGGGGTTTCGTCAATCTTCAAATGGTTGCCATTTTCTAAGTTCTCGACCGATTTCTTTGATTTTAGTCTCAAACGATAGGCCTGTTGACCCTCTGCATAGGATTTGCCGGTTTTCGGTTTGAAATTTTTGGTTCGAGTTTTATCGCGATTTTTAGGTCGAGGCATTTCAAATTTTTGAGTTCAAATGTTATTATTTTCTGTGAGTGCTTCTGGTACTCGGAGTTGGTGTTATTGGAGAGATTTAGTTCTGTGGATCACAACGCACTTTGAATTTTCGCGATCGGACTTGTAGTTCCCGAGATATTTAAGTTTTAGTGGAGCAACTTAGAAATTTTCGTCGCAAAAACACCCTCACGCAGACAAAGCCTAGAGGCGACTGAAGTCAGTTGTCAAAATTCTCAGTACTATTGTTGGAAGGGGGCCGAGTGACTCGATCACCTGACACCTGGTTTGCTGGGATTGGTTGAGCGGTTCGTGAGATAGTGGTATGCCGAAAGTACATTTGAAACATAACGGTCGATTTTCGCGAAACGTGCGAGTAAGACATTACATACCTATGGATTCCATGTCAAAATTACCAGTCTTAGTATTTCAATAATAATGTAGTCATTAACAGATAATTTACAAATGTTTTCCCATAGAACCGTCGTACTCTGTATATCTAATATAATCCACGTAAGTTGCTACGGGACGAAATTGTCTCTGTGCATTCTCACGACGAGAATAGTTTTGGTTATCTGACCTAAATAAAATTCATTAATTTTATTATCGTCATATTAATATTGTTTCTATGCGAGTCAATGTCGTAATAGGTTGATTAAATTGTGTAGTAGTATTTCCTTCAACGGCTTAGCCGTCGAACTGTACGTACGTCTCATCTGGAAGAGGCAGATTTTATTGTGTGAAATATGTGTGTGTGGAGATCATATCTGTGTAATTTATGAACACTTGTGTGGCAGAATGTATGTTCGGTTATCTATATTTACGTGCGCGTATGAGAGAATCTGAACACTTTTTCTACGCTTCTATGGATTGCGGTAGCGCAAAATAAGGAATAGGTTCGACCGTTTCCTGTTAGTGTTTTTTCGAATTACCAGCATGTTCGTATCAATACTTACTTAAATACGAATTTCGTTTAAGCACGATTCGTTGTATATCATAAATATTGTATTATAATGATTATAATGAATAACAATTAAAGGGTCACAGGGGGTATTTTGGCGCATGTTGCCCCATCGGAAGTTGAGCGGGGAAATTTTGTGAAGTGTTGTAGAGTTATTTGGGTGGATTTTAGATTCAGCAAAAGATCGAAACTAATAAAATCGTGTTAAAAATATGAAAATATATTACAACGCTCCCTTTCGTCTAACACAATTATCTAATATTTGTGATGTTAGATAAAAAGTTACTTACCCGTGATTTTACTTTACCTGGGCGCCAGAACAAATCCCAGATACAAATGACACGGTTTCAGCTTAGCTCAGCGCATGGAGACACTCTTTCTCAGGATTCGTTCAGTGATTGTGGTTTTCAAGGGGAATCGTTACAAATAACTCTTTAAGATTTTTTTTTGATTATTAATTTTAATGTTTTAAGAAATGATTTTGAAACTTTAACTTGTTAATGGTAGGACTTAATTCTACCCTAACCTTATAATTATTGAGTGAGTGTGGAAAGTAATGATTAAGACGCTCAAACGACCTATAGCTCTTATCTGGTCTGATTAAGAAATTTCTATCTCCCAAACCAGTGCTAAAGAACAGGTCTACAATAATTTGCACGTCCAATACTACACACCATTTTCCATTCAACACTCTTATACTAAATTAAAGCTAATCTTACAGTTAAAATACAATGTGTGCTTTTCTTAGTGTCTTCTTAAAATTGTTTATTGTTTTATTATTTGTTTAGCGCTTATATCATTGATCAATGTATTTATTTCTTACTGTTTTGATGCGTTGACCGAAGGTAGGAATCTGTAGAGGTCCTCCTTTCGATAGTGTTGCACAGAAGAATGGGTTGATCAATGTTGTGGAAGATGCCCTGGCAATTACAGATGCTGTAGCCTTCTGTAGCACAGGTCCTTCACGGCTGATGGATTAATTAATTAACTAATTAATTAATTAACGGTTGTTTTACGCAGCTAGTGTTATTGAATGTTGTTAATTCATCTACACTGCGGACTACTTCTCGATTTAGAACTGAATTTGCACTGTTGTGTAATTTAAAAAAAATTCTGTATGCGAATTATACACGTCTAGTGTGTTTCAGTACCGAACGAAGAGTGATCCTACCCCTCGCTTGGAGCTGGCGTCTGTTTTAAATACGGGCTGCTGATTGGTTGTACAAATAAATCATGCGTTTTTCCAGTTGTGACAATCTCTAACAGGTCGGTCAAACACTCCGTGACAGGTTCCAAACGGCAGAGAAATTCTTGTCAAAATCGTACTTCCTGTATTTGCAAATCGATTGATTTCAGGTATTTGCAAATGTGTTTCCGAAGATCTGACTACAGAATATTGTTGCTTAGGTCTTTATCTGTGTGTGTGTGTGTGTGAAAACACCTTATTCCTACGTAGCATAATTCTCTCGTTATTCCTGTTGGCGTGCGTCATCCGTATAACTTCTTTATTTGTTAATTATATTAACTGAGCTTGCGGCTACTTATAAAGCTTTTCTTGCTGAATACAATGCTGTTATCAGAATTTCCGTATATTTACAACTTTTGAAGTTATTGCAGGTTGAACTGATAATTCGCTTTGAGTAAAATTACCTGTTTGAACTGGATTGTACTGTCGCTGTGACGCGGTTAGAGTGAGATGGCTGCAATTATGCGCTCTCTCTCTTCCTTACTGCGTTACGCTCGTACCGTGTATAGCTTTCATATAACGCTCTGATAGGACGCTATTATGAATCGTCATAATATTTACTCGACTTTAAAGGTTAAATCAAATGTATTACAGTATTTCAATTAGGCAGACTGTAAACCATGTTGAACGTCAGGTGAATAGCCTACTGCCTCAGCCAAAAGGATGACAGTCGGAAGCCTTTGATGTAATAGTGTGTTCTTATTACACGGCACTTCCCGACACTGTCTGTATGCACCAATTACATTGCACTCACTATGTGTAAGCTGAGATTCATGAGTTTTGAGCCATGTTGCCGCTTCATTGCCACAATTAGTATTCATTAGCTGCGACTTATCGCCTTAATGGAGCCGATCTGTAATGTCGTCGTTCTTCTGCTGTCAGTATAGCCGTTGTTTAACGGTGTGCAGAAACACGTCAACAACGTGACTACACTGATGGATGATAAAAAAAGTTACCACTGATAACAGTTGCTTCGATGCCGACTGTCGTCCTTTTGATCGTTGCAGTATTACCGACGACGGCTAACGGGCATGCTCTTCGCCCCAGATTACTCCGCGTTCTCAGGTTCTGATGAGCCCCCGCCGCCGGAAGACAATGATACCTGGTGATTTCTAGGCGTGCCCTGCTACCGGCCGGATGTAGGGTATTTCCAATTTTGCTTTTCAACGTGTAGTAACGTGCAGTAGCTGGTGCTGTATTTTCAGTAAAAATCGCTAAATTTTGTTCTTTGACGCCTGTATAACATCCCGCAATCGTCTGTGAGTAGAAGTAGACTGGCCAGTATGGTAAACTCGGGTATAGAGGTAATCTCGTGATATTTTTTGTGAACATTGTCACGGGTAACCAATGCTCCCACAAATGCCTAGTGTCTTCAATTGAGCGCAACACATTCTAACGTTCAGTTTGAGATATTGTAGGCACCAGTGCGACACGTGTTTATTGTTTTGCAACGTTTTGAAGTAAAAGGTAAGGAATATTTCTTATATGTCTGTATCTGTTAATAGGACGTGCATTTTGATTCTACCATCATTGTAATTCACTACATTAAAGATCAAATTTAGTCATAAATTGTCGGTTAATACATACTGAATACGATGTATGGACGGCGTATACGTTGTAGTAGCTTATCTCCGGAACTTAGTTCCTTAAATGTTTTGTGTTGTTTTCCAAGTACAGTAAAGGTGCTTTCTAGTAATGTACAAATTTATTTAATTTTTGAAATTTACTTCTGAAAAAGACTTCAATTAAATATAAATCTTCTAAATTATTTTCTACTAAAATTTTCGATAGTTATTATTTCCTGGATTGGATTTCTCCATACGATTTTAATATTAATGGAGTTTTTAATTTTCATCTCTTTTGACCGTATCATTTTAGCTTTCAAAGAAACTGAATGTTAAACGAAATGAATTTCTGATCCGATTATGATCATATCCGATCTTATCACGAGATTGCCACAATTCAGGTAAAGTCGTGATATCACGAGTATAGCGGAGTGCTGTCACGAGATTACCAAGCAAAAACATTGTTTCGAAATTTAATTAAAATAAATACAATATGTTGTTTTATCCAAAAATATTTTAGTGCTATAAAGTCTTTAGAAAAGATTCTTTCCAAAGATTAAAACAGGAAAAAGGAATTAAAATTTTTTGGTTGGCACAATTGGTATTTTATATACTTTATCACGAGTTTACCCAAGTTTACTATAGTTGGTTGTGTTTTGTTTTACACTCCCAGTGATTTCCAACATATATTATGTATTATGTTTGAGGCAAGATGAAAATTAAGAGAGATAGTAAGAAACTTTGAGGAAACAGCACCACTGCCGTTGGAGGAGGGAGGTTGAGCGCCAGTTGAGATAATGTTCTCCAGTAGAAAGATTTGGGGATTCTCTTCCACGTGATGTCTGTACGATCGGCTGCGGAATTAATTACTAAATAAACGTTCTTGTAACGGATCGTATTTTTATGATTATAGGTTAAAAATTCTTTTCCTTTACATTTTCTTTGAATTTTGTTCAGTGGTGTTATGTGACTTGAAATCGTAGTAGGCGTTCTTCACATTTCTTCGTTAATATTAGGCCCGAAGATTTTGCTTTTTACAGGACAGGTTTTTGCAATTTAAATAATGCTGAAATTATTTATATAGGTCTGTTTAGTTTTTATTCCTAAAATGTGAATTTTTGGTCGTTTCGGACTAGCGGGTTCAGAATAAATCCAAGGAATGGTATTGCGTATTTAGACACGTCTGTGTGTGTAGGGGCATGCGTGCGTTGTACACCTGAAGTGTATGTTTCTGTGAACGAATTTCTGTTATGACACTCGAAAGTGTGTCTTGGGTGTAAACAGATGAGTATTCCGATTAATTACTATGGACGGCGGGAGTTAACTGATTATTATGTAAATCAGAGTTGATCGGAGTTTGTTTTCCGTGAAGTCTGTAAAAACAACCTTCGAGAAAATTCTCGCATAAACATGACTAATGCATACTAAAGAAAATCGTGATTGGCCGAAAACCGGTGTTGGCTTCCCCTCTCTAGAGATTCCGGTGAGATATACCGCCGCCAGCGGTTAATTCGAAAATTTTGATTTCAGTGGGTTTTTTTTCACTGTAGTTCGTAGATAGTGCTGTTACGTGCACATTAAGAATGCGCTGTTCCATGGCCGGCTCTCGTAGAAGGCCGGAATATTAAACGTGGCAACGTTGCGTCTGAGGCCTATTAGCATAGTGTAATAAAATAGCTAAAGTAAACATGTTATATATTTTGATTTAATTTCATAGCATTACTAAAATCATGAGTAGGTCTGTGCGCACTTAGTTCTTTACGTTTGAGTCGAAGAAATCAGTGAATTAGTGTTAGACCTAATGAATTAATTTTGTTCTAGTTATTGAATTCTTATCAAAGTTAATTATTATATTTCTTAAATAACATAATAACAAACTTTTGATTTGCAAAAAAATTAAGAATTATAAAACTGCTGTTGACCGGCAATTAAAAATGACGCAATTTGATTAATGAAATACATAAATTAAAGAGATTGTTTAGTCAGCCTCAAATGTCAGCTGGTTCTAGTGTGTCCACGTTTAATATTTCGGCCTTCTAGCCGGCCATGGCTGTTCTCTTAAAAACATTAAAGTATTTTTAAATACTAAATAAAATCACCTTTTGATTCCACGACTCCGACATTATTCCTGATCCTGTAGGCAGCGCATAGATATAATTCGTAAAACAATCGTACTATAAAATCGTTAATTCGTAAAATATAATTAAAAATTTACCTACATACTATCGATTGTTTTCGTGTTATTTTATGAAATTCCTTATCAATTGATTTCCATACATCAGTCTACACAAATTAAATTTATGACTAAGTAAATAAAAAATATGTTTTTGTAGTGTGTGTGTGTGTGTGTGTGCGCGCGCGCGCGCGCGTGTAGCAATATATGTTGCTGCATATAGGAAAAAATGTCTATACACCTTTTTTGTGGCAATCCTCTCGATAAAATATAATTTACTAACTCATTTAAGACAACAATTTTGAAGCGTTAAAAGTATAAAAGTTCTACATTGCCCTGCGACAGTGATGCGAAAACATAATAAAAAAGACGCACATCTGTGATATCTTCGATTTGATTTTTCCACTGTTTTTTATAACCGGTTGTTATTTGTGTATGATTATTATTTATTTTCAGCGAGGGTTTGTTTGATTTCTTCTGAATATTTTAAACAAACGACTAGCGTACACGCAAAGCAAATTACAATGCGACAGACAATGTTTAAACAGAACGGTGAGGTACACGAACCCCACCTAACCCGATATTGTTATCATTCAGAACGTTAAGAATGTTACCGACATATCCTTCCGTCTGTTGATTTATCTTAAATGGATTTTTTTATACATTTTTAATTAATTGACTGTGTGGATATTGATAAAGTTAATTTTCGTAATTTTCGAAAGACCAAAGCACTTCCCTGTTATAATTTTATTGTTACGTTGACCGGAGTTATAACACCGAGGATATATAAAATAGTTAATAATTTTATTTTTGAATACACGTCAGATGGCACGTAATAGGGACTTTTATTTTATATAATTGGAGTAAAGTAGAAATTCCAGGTGGCTGTACGGATTTCTTATTTCATGTTTCTGTATCTCAGTCGTCCTTATTCTTCTCTCTCTCTCTCTCTCTCTCTCTCTCGTTCTCACCATTTTTCTCGTTTATTATTTTCTTCTTAATCTACATCTTACATGCACGCCCACGATCCCCCACACGCGCACGTTGTCTTTTGACAAAATGTGTTTGGGGGAGAGTATCTCGATTTGAAGATATAGTACCGGTAATAATAGTTTCCGATTTTATTCATATATCAGTATAATGTCTGCAATTCGGTGTTAGAATTGTGTCCGGATTTCGCTCCGATCCGTTATCGGTGTTTATTAAAATGGCGTTGATTCCCTGCGGGTTCGACCGCGATTCTTGTACGATATCTTTAAACCGCGTGTTATCCAAATATTGCTGATGTCAGTGTACAGTCCATGTGTCTGTAGAGTAGACACGGTGAAGAGTTAATAACTCCAGTAAACGTTTCCCGAGTTTATACTGGAGGAACTCGTTCTAAAACGAGATATAGTAATTATACAGTAATTGTCCACGAGCTCTATAGGCGGGAAACGTTGTCCAAAACCGACGGAATTCTGTTGATATTGTTGGATGGGATATTATTTGTTTTGTGTTATCATCAGGAAATACTACTTCCAACTGCAGTGCGTATGAATACACACCGTGGACGTGCGTCTGTGCATGCTGTGAGGAAATAGGGAAATGACACTTGGCGTTGTGCAGGTTAGAACCAGAGTGTCCCGTCTAGCAATTACGGCGTCCGAGTATAATCGTTTTGTTCACTGTGAAAGGATAACTATAACAGTATAGGGATATGATTATGATAAAAGATAATGCTACTACAATGGAAAAGAACGGGGATTCTGGATCCGGTCTTCAGGTGTGTACAATGGAAACGTTATACGTAGGCCTACATGTGTTGTTCGTGTAAACACACACATTACAGAAACACGTAAAATGACCTAGCGCCAGTGCTTAGTATGAGTTGCATACTTTTTTCCACGCCCGTTTACACGCAGTGCTTTATGTGTGTTAGAATTCAGCTAAGAAAAACCGGTGGCCAGTGTTAACGGTCTCCAGAGTTAAGGAGCAGGCTCCCTACCCATTTGCTGATAAAAACTCTTACGTCAAAACCTAGTCTAATATCGTGTTGTCGTACAAAGAAACTAGCAACAGATGGATACAATAAGACGTTCCGTTCAACTGGCAAAATTCCATTTTATTGTAATATGTATTAGAGGGATTTGCTTGCATTCAACATGCAACAAGTCGAGAGTCTCCGTATTGGTAAGCGCGATACTATCGCGTCTGTAGTATTTTTAAGAGATGCATTCGTAGAAGCTGTGTGTGTTCTCCCAGCACAGTATTTTGCCAGTCAATCGATAGAACAGAAAAATCACGAAGCTCAACAGTTTGGTCATCGGCAACGAGTTATCTATACTGTAGGTCTCCGCCCCCCCCTTCAGTCTTCCTGCTCGCCATCATCGTTTCTCACCAATTCAACACTCGACCACGATATTGGCAGTCGATCAAACAACACTACGACAGAGATCAACAGTTAGTCAGATCGCCTGCAAAGATTTATTTATACGGTATGTCTCTCCCCCCTCTCGTTCAATCCGTCTGCTCGTTGTCTCCGTGTCTGTCCCTTTCTGTGTTGTGTATATGTGGTTTTTTTAATAAAAGCGTGCAGTCTCGTGGGTGTCATTAGTGTTACATAACGACCGTTACCGCGGGATTTCAGCGGTCGGATTCGCATTAACTAAGGCAGACCTTGTTTGTTGAAGAAAGTTATTTTAATTTGCGCTCACAGCCCCCGCACCCACGCGTTCATTTAATTAAAAGCGGGGAATAATTGAATAATGCTTTGTACTGGTTTTGTTTTTGCGCAATTTGTAATTTGTGTTGGTGTGCATCATAATCGTACTTTACTATGTATGTTTTGCCGGTGACATTAAACCATTCTCTACAGTATTAGGTAAAACTTTCTTGGTCTTTGAATTAAGCGATTCATGTAATTAACATTAGAAATATTAATTGATGACTCGTTGGGCACTTGGTGAAACATATTAATACAAAGGTTTTCAAAAATATATAAACACTTGGTACGTTTCACAGTTTTTATTTAACTCTGACAGCTGTTTCGGCTTCTTAAGCCATTGTCAAAGAGACGAGTGAACACTAAACATAGGATGTAAGGGTGGTGGTGGACATCTGTTTAGGGCGTGTATCGGAACATGTGTGAGGTGAGAAGATGGAGAGGTGGGTTGCAGGAGCTAAGGGAAGGTCAAGTGTCTGCAAAAACTAAATTTAATTTGAATGCAAAATATAAAATTAACTAAACTAAATAACAGCTTTTAATAAAGGGGACACAGAGAATTCAGTTTGTTCATTAGTTAAATTTTTTATTTACCAGTTGTAAACTTACTTGTTAATATGTAGCAAGTGATGTTTGTGATATAGCATATTAGCTATAGGTGGTCAGTATTTCGAAATATTAGTCATGATCGTGAACAGTGTGGTGCCTGATAAATACAAGAAAATGACGTATCCACAGGATCCAGTGAACTGTGTCCGATATCTTCCCTTCCACAAATACAGTAAGTAAAAAAGAGGTAGGGCTATCAATAAATGTTGATAAAACTAAAATGGTAAGTCAGACAATGTCCACACGACCCAGGCAAAATTTGGTTATAGAAGAAGACTCTATAGAAGCAGTCAAAGATTTCATATACCTAGGACGACGATATCTGAAGATGGGAATGAAGAGGCAGAAATAAGGAGAAGGATAACTCCAGTCAACAAGGCCTACTTCGCGCCTATCACCACCTTAAAGTCAAGAGTTATTTATAGGCAGAAAAAAATGCGCATATTGTAACGAGAAAACTTGGTCGTCTCTGTAAAGACGTGTATATGGTCTTTTATGTATTAGTGTGGTGTGTTCGTTTCACACCTTGTCGTTACATCAATGGTTGGTGCTAACGAAGTCCGTAGCGTTGTCACAATTATCAGTACAACCTAGTGGAAACCTTACCTGTAATTTCATAGGGGTTTGTGAATCCCGGGTGGCGCCAAATTGTTTGTTGAAAACAATTAAATTTATGAATTAGTGTGTTAAAAAGGTGTTTTCAGCGATGACGGCCGGAGCATTCGAATCGGTTCCGGCCTTTGTACAGCTTGCTGTGTCGCACAGATAGCGAAAGCGCTAGTTGTCTAATCTGTAAGTTCGCTAACACACACATATATAATACAATTTCCTATGAAATAAAACAATGGTTACACTCTGTACTGTTTCTTTAATGGTTGTTTGGTAGTTATGCAATTTGACAATAATATTATTATTTAGTATTTAATAAATTTGCCCCGACATTAAACATAAAACGCTTTATCTCAAGTTGACGAAATCCGTATTGAAACGAGCTATTCTGATGCAGTCATGGCTGCTGTTTATATTTTACACGTATACTCGTTCAAAACCTGGAGTCCTTTTGATTACAAGGAAAACATTAAATATGATTACAATAAAAAAGTACACTACCGTACATTATTCGTACTTCAATAATATAAAGTGGGCTACAATTTGTTCTGCAGTGTAGTAATATGTGTTTCAAAAGTTCGCAATCTAGTGCGAGGTTATTTTTTAGTTAACAAGTTTTGCTATGTAAGTTTATTTTATTTAATCCTTGAAAGAAATTATTTTCAATTCATAGTGAGAGTTTGTATAGATTCGAGAAATATTTAAAGTGCTTTTATTCCTGGAAATTGGGTATTTAAATGATACTTATCAGTTCAGAAGGTTTGCGATAGATCGTTGTTCATTTGAAATGGAAAATTCATCAATTTTGAGTGATTTAGGCTGCTGGCGTCCTTTTCATATTAGTCTTGGGAATTTCTGCTTTTAATTTTCGTTTAAATTGTTCCTGGACATCAGTTAAATGTTATTACTCTTCATCTCCTTCTCACTGGTATATGTTTTTGACTTTTGACTAGTTTTTAAACATTTTAAAGTAAAATTTATGTCATACAAAATCTTGCGTCCCTGCTACATAAGCGTCATTATACGAGTAATGAGAATTAACGGAAAATTAGTAACCAACGGCCCGTTTCTATGGTAACCTAAACCCTTTGATTGGCTAAGGCATGGTTTATTACCATTGTTATCATATTTGAATTTTTATTCAAAATTACTGTATATTTTCTGATTGATTTTATTCTTCTGTCTTCCTTCCTGAGTATTAAATATTATCACTATTGTATGTATTTCCTTTCAAAGATTAAATTCATACCTCATAAGGTTGTGTTCTATTAGATATTAACTTTTGTACAATTATGTTAACATTTGTTAATTACATATTTCTTTTAATTTAAGTTTTTATGGTAAAATTTTGCTTTAAAATGATTTACACATTATTCTTGGCTAGTTACTCGCCTTAGATTTGTTACTTTCCTTGTGGATTTTATACAATTTGTAATTATTGGTTTTGACAGTTAGGCATTTCAGATGCACTAGTAGCCATTGACCATATTTACTGAATTTATACAAATGATGTCTCATTTTATTCTAATGTGTTTTGTTTTGTTTATTATCCCATTTGTATGGTTCTGTTATTTTCTACATTAACTGATTTTCTAGTGTAATTAGATTTGTAAAGTTTGTTTATAACTCATTTCATTAATTACTATTTTTTGGGTGTTAAGCAATATCACACCTTTTGAATTTACTTAATTGGTTTTCCCTTACAATCTGGGGTGTTTATTTATTACATTATTAACTTCTTATTCCCTAATTAAACTCTACTTTCAATCCATGTTAACACTAGCTGTTTATCTTTTCATGGGATTCTCCCCTTTAATTACATTCGTTTACAATTAAACTTAATTCTCTTAAAAATCCCTTCTTAATTAATAACGTCATCATCACCTTCCAGTGTTCATTTCATATTACTAATTGTTTATATTTAATATTATCATAAACCATGTATTTTTAATTACTAATTTGGTTCACTTTTAATCACATAGTGTTTCTTCATCACTCTTCAGTGTTTATTCCACATTATGAAGTGCTTATATCTAATTCTATCATTAAAACTTTATTCTTAATTATTATTTGTTTCACCATTAATCAATTATTGTTTATTATTGATTATATTATTAAGCGTTGTATTACCATAAATATGGTTCCTCACTATTTTGGGGGTTTACACTTTCACAATTGCACTCTTTAACTGTTTACATTAAGTGTTTCTTAGTGGGTAATCCCTATAATTATTTCTCTTTGTCACTTTCTCACTATTTCTTTCTTTACAAATATTATACATAGTATTACTAAGGTTATACTTCTATAGAGTTTTATTACATCTAACTCTAATTCTTGAGTTAGTGTACTTTTCTCCTTATTATATTACTTTACTGGGTTTTGGTTAAAACAGTTACATTACTTATTTAATTGATAATAATATTTATTTCTGATATTGGATAATCATTGGCTTTATTCCCAATATTATACTTGAGTGTACCATTTCTCCCGTACATATTTTGTATTATTGGCTTGTTTCTTATCCCTTGGTTTCACTTTATTTTCATTTTCATTTTTCTTCTTCTTCTCCTTCATTTTCAATTGGCTTCATTTTCATTTGGTTCTCTCCTTCTCGTTTGGTTTTATTTCATTTGGTTGTATGAATTCATTCACTTCCTTCAATTGGCTTTATTCTTATGTGGTTTCGGTTTTTTCCCTTCTTCTTTGTTTTCCTGTTTGTTTGGTCAATCACTTGGGTTAGGTCATGTCGTCGTTTGTCGTGTCATTGTCTTTACATTTTATTTATATTTAATATTTTATTTTATATGAAGTATATTTATATTTAGTATCATCTTTTTCATCCCTGGTATTGGGGTGGCTTATTTGTGTTGTAACAATATACAAAACTATCATACGACCCATCCTATGCTATGGCAGTGAATCCTGGATACTAACACAAAGAACAATTGAACGCCTGAAGATATTTGAAAGGAAACTCCTGAGACGGTTCCTGCTCCTCATATACGAGTATAATGAGATATATTGTCACTTCAACGAACCAACGACGAAGTGTACGTAAAACTGAGGAGGCTGCAATGGGCTGGCCATGTTGTAAGAATGGATAACAAACGAACAAATAAAAGAGTCCTTTTGGGGAGTGTGGATGGCAAAAGATCAAAAGGTCATCCAAGGAAAAGATGGGAACATGCTGTCGCTGTGGATGCAAGAGAGATGTTGGGAGTGCGAGGACAGAAGTCCTTTGCTACTGATAGAGAGAGGTGGAGGTTCAAGTCTATCTTGACCATGGCCACATTTCGGGGTGTAGTGCCATACGAGGAGGAGGAAAAGAACAAATACAGTAATTTGCCTTGATTAAATAATTGGTATTATGGTACAGATCCCCGTTATTTTGGTGCAGATCTCCCATTTTAATAAAGCTTTGTTTACTGCGCGTTGTTACAACGACAGATTACGTAATTACACATCGAGATCGGTGAGAGAATCTTCATCGTCCTATATAATTTATACAGGCTAGTAGCAAATACGGAAGCCAGGAAAATAAATTTTGCAAATCATCAAAACTAATTAACATAAGTAAAAAATTATTCTGCCCTATGGGTGTGAATTATGGACAACAACCAATAAACAGACCGTAAAATACAGGCCTCGGAAATGGCATTCTTAAGAGTAGTTAAAAGGTGTTCTAAACTTGAAAGTATAAGAAATGAGACCATAAGAGAAGATTTACAAGTTTTTTAACGTGAATGAAAAATTAAAAGATTACAAACAACGGTGGAAAGAACATTAAGAAAGAATGTCGGATTACAGACTGACCAAACAATTCTGGAAATACAAACCTTCAGGACACAGGTATGTGTGGTAGGCCCAGAAAGACATGGATGGAGGATTTTTTGAAGGCGGAAAAGGCAGCACCTTGCCTATGCCGTGTTGGGAAGATGATGATGATGAAAATTTATATTTCAAAACAAAATTTAGGTATAAATTTACTATTAGTTTAAATGAGAGTCATCAAAGTAAATTTTTGAGTAAAAAAAATATGTAATTTTAATTTATAAAATTGCGTATCACTAAATTCATATTTGTTCTCAAATATTTATTGATTTTACAACCGATAAACCCGTTTATGTGCGGTTTGAATGGCAAACCGCTAGGTATATCTAGGCAACAAAACACTGCAGAATGTAGGAAACGACTTCCTGTCTCGGCTGCCGATAATCGATGTCTCTCTTTCCTTTATGCGGCCGCCTTACATAAACATTATCACCTCCCCCCCGCGTATTCATGTACTCCACCCGTCTGTTTACCTCGTGTTATCGCTTGCCAGGGGCTGTCTCCCTCTGTCTGTTGACATACGTCTGTGATCCTTCACACCGCGTTTGGCTCTCAGTGATATATGATAGAACGTTCCAGCTAGCGTTTGTTACACTTGGTGCCTTGTAGTTGCCGGCCGACTTGTCTGAGACGCAACACTGGCCTACTTCACTTCTCCAACGTGTTACATTCCATCTGTCTCACTCCTTTGTTTCAGACCTATCATCGTTGTTATTCCGTAAAACTGTGAAAAATGTAAAGCTAATACAAATGTTGGGATCACCAACATTTTGAGGTTGTAAGAGGTGTGGATGTGGAGTAAAGGCCCATGTCTGAGCCTCAAGATTCGAACGTTGAGATGCTACGTCTTCTCGGTTTTGCTGTATGGAATAGAAGCTTGGACCCTGAATAAGAACGGAGGCGTAGTAGATCGGAGGCTTTCGAAATGTGGACGTATCGAAGAATTTAAGGAATAAGTTGAATACCGTACGTAAAGTCACTAATATTGAGGTGATGAGAATGATACAGAAGAGAAACTAAATTGTTAATACTGTTGTTAATATCGGAAAACCTTGTATCTTGGTTACTGTCTCGGAGTACCTTGAGACAAATAATGCGCTGAGGAAGATATAACAAGATATTATACAGTACAAGATCCAAGTAGGCTACTAAAATATTTTTGGATAAAACAACACATTATATTTATTTTAATTAAATTTCAAAACAATGTCTTTGCTTGGTAACCTCGTGATATTCCAGGTAATCTCGTGACAACACTCCGCTATACTTGTGATATCACGACTTTACCTGGACTGAGGCAATCTCGTGATAAGACCGGATATAATCATAACCGGATCAGAAATTCATTTCATTTAATGTTCAGTTTCTTTGAAAGCTAAAATCATACGGTCAAAAAACATTAAAATTAAAAACTCAATTAATATTAAAATCGTAAGGAGAAATTCAATCTAGGAAATAAAAACTATAGAAAATTTTAGTAGAAAACAATTTAGAAGATTTATATTTAATGGAAGTCTTTTTCAGAAGTAAATTTCAAAAATTAAATAAATTTGTACATTACTAGGACGCAGCTTTACTTGGAAAACAACACAAAACGTTTAAGAAACTACGATCCGGAGATAAGCTCCTACAACGTATACGCCGTCCATACATCGTATTCAGTATGTATTAACCGACAATTTATGACTAAATTTGATGCTTAATATAGTGAATTACAATGATGGTAGAATCAAAATGCACGTCCTATTAACAGATACAGACATAAAAGAAATATTCCTTATCTTTCACTTCAAAACGTTGCAAAAGAATAAACACGTGTCGCACTGGCGCCTACAATATCTCAAACTGAACGTTAGAATGTGTTGCGCTCAACTGAAGACACTAGGCATTTGTGGAAGGATTGGTTAACCCGTGACAAGCTTCACAAAAAGTATCACGAGGTTACCTCTGTCACGAGTATACCCGAGTTCACCATAAATCAGTAGTGCCTCGGAACAAGGGCTTAGTAACGCAACACTACAGTTGACTCCGACGTTTCCCGAAACCATAATAAACATAACACACCTTTTGCGCGTGCACTTCGTAATATATCCCGCTGCACAACACCATCCACTTTATACGCCGAGACAGCCTTACGCACGGAGCGCCTGATTGTGTTATCAGAATGGAAGCAGGGATATCAGAGGATTTAATATAGGCCTATGAGCGATTCTTTATTATGTATAAGTTTCTCTGCTTGTGTAGACGAAATAATTGTATTGTTTTATCTAATTTTACGAACTTGAAACCAGGGAACGTCGGTACGCTACTATCAACGGCAGGCGTTAATTTCAGTATTATTCACGTTCACGCGTGACCTGTCAAATTAACTCTGTGTAGGAGGCAACCCTGCTTGTGACAATGTCGCCTTGTGTTTCCGTCTGCTGGTGTAATTTGTTGCTCGTCATCACCATCTCTGCCGCATACATTTCGCTGCCCTCACCGGACGCATTCATACGCTAAGAGATTACCAGCGCTTCCTTGTAATTATACGCAACGTTAGCGTGACATTAATTAATATCACGTCCAAACGACTAACGTCTGTCTGTCTGTCTTCCAGCAAACGTCAGCCGCTATGATATATGACCAATCTCTGCGAACGTTGTCCGCGACGTCGTTTTCCCTGCCGGGATCAATTGTCGTTAAACCCCCACCGCTTACCTGTTGTTGTATGTGGTCTCCGCGTTGCTAAGCGATCGTAACAAAACAGACATTCGTTCCACGCAACCCCTTACTTTTTACCCCTTTCTGTGTCTTAGACCGTCCAGAAGTTTAAATATTTTTGTTTCGTTTTGTATTCTCGTTATGTAAGCAGGTTTCTACGATTCTCGCGTGCGAAAGGGAGCTATTCGGTCTGACCGCAGGGTATCTCTGTGCATAGTTGATTGTTTACGCTTTGTGCGTATCGATCCTCTGCGTTCGAACGACACAGACGCTAACACGAGTTCTGAACTGTTACATATAAGAACGCCTTCTCGGCCTAAATACCATTTTGGTGGTTTGTCGTTGTTTTTGCTTTTTCCCCTTATTACTCAGTGGTTCATAGGCGAGCGAACAAGTAATTTATTGTGGACAGGCCTAGTACGAAATAGATTGTTATTTTTACGTAGAACGGTTGTTGAAAGAAGCTTGATTTTCATAAAATTGTTTAACAAAATTTGTAAACAAGACGTGATACTAAATTGAAATTCTACAAAGTAATGGCGACACCTGTTCTTACACGTGCTAGTGAAACATGGACGATAAGTGGGAAAAAAAGCAGCGCATACGTACAAACAGCTGAAACGAATTTTGTAAGGCACATGAGTGGTTATCGTCTAAGGCAGTGGTTCCCAAAGTAGGGTCCGCAGACACTTTTAAGAAAAAATAGAATAGACCGTAATTTTCTCCGATTTTTTTGTCGTGTAACATCTAAAATATTAGAATCTTAAAACGGTTAGTAGAAGATTCTAGTATTTTTTTTGTGCAAACTAATTGTAATATTGTAAAAGTAATTTCAAACTAATGGGTTTAATAATGTCTGTAAATCATGTCGTGTATCAAATCTGTTTGTCAGCCGAACTGACTAGAGCGCCGCATCAACGCAGAACAGATCGCGCAGTTTTAGTCCACGTATATGCATTGTATCTCGCGTATAAACACTGTATCTAAGCAAAACATTTTTCCATGTAGCTGTTTACGCCTAAGTAGCTGAATTTTGACACGTGGGGCTGGAAAGATAGAGCCGAGGTTGGTAAAGTTAAGAAATAAACTCTTGATATCGAAAGTGACTTAATATTGAAATTATCAGACATTAAATCTAATATTGCAGAGCTAATTGTTCAAAGGCAGCTTCATTGTTCACATTAAACTATGTTTGATATCATTAATATTATAATTGTGCAAGTTAAAAGAATTTTGATTTTGATACATTTTAATTATAATATAAGAATTTGTATTATTTCATAACTCAGACGTGGCCCGTGAAATTTTTAATTATTTGGGGGGGTGGTCCGCGGACTGAAAAGTTTGGGAATCACTGGTCTGAGGGATCGAATGCGTGATGAACATATAAGGGCCGAACTGGGTATATTCTCCATCAGTGATGAGACAGAAGAACGAAAGCAGCAGTGTATGGAGCACGTCTACAGAACGGACCACCAGAGGCTAGTAAAGCGCGCTGTAGACTGCAAACCAGTTGGCAGAAGATCTGTGGGTAGGCTGTGGAATAGATGGCCGCAGTGAAGACTGAGCAGGCTATAAGCCTATACCGTGAAGTGACGACGACGAAGATAAAATTTGTGTTTATTTTACCGCCTCTCGTGACAGTTTGATTGCACCGCAGGGAAGATCGCCACCTACGCAACAATAGCGTAAAACAGGCAAACACGATACCGTAGCAGTAGGCGTCCTCATGTGAATTGCGAGCAACTAAAATCGCGTTTGGCTGCAAAATATACGAAGAGATTACGCGCTACAAAGGACAGCGAGACGGAAATTTTACACGCGGCAGAACCCGGTATGAATTGTCTTTCCGAGAACAATGCAAGAAGTGCGCTGTCGGTTTTTTTTTTTTTTTTTAGCCGCCGAAAACGGTCTGAGTGCAGAATAATTGCGAACCGCTGGGCGCGATTGTTTCGTCGTTGTCGCCCGACCGTTAAGAATCCGCTCTGCCGTGGAAACAAAGAAGTTCACGCTGCCGGTCGTTAAGTTTAAACTTTCTTCAGCGAGAAAATGTATTTTTGTAGCTACATTTTTTTTGTTATGTTTAATTAAATTGACCCGTTTGCGACCGACTTCAGGTTACTTGTAAAGTTTATCTGTTGCTACACTACAAGCTAGTAATACCGTATCGCAAAACAATGGCCACAGTACGATCATCTAACTGCTGTAGAGATTCGAACAACTACAATTACATGAAAATTAAAATGTCATTCGTGAAAGAAAATAAAAAAATTGTTAAAAAAACAGTTGCTAAGTAAAATATTATATTTAAAATTTATATTTACTTTACTTCAAGGTGTTATTTTTCCCTTATTTGGAACATGTTTCGGGATCCATAGTGTTCCCATCATCAGCCTTTCTAATTTTGAATCTTGTGGAGTACCTGTGTGCTGGTTGGCTGTTGTTATGGCTTCCCATTTGTTTTTGTTTTTTTAAATTGTTATTATTGTTTGTGATTGTGGTGTCTATATTAGTATTTTGTGTATTTTCGATTCGATGTTGAGTGCTTTGAAAATTTTATCATGTTTTGTATTGATTTGTATTTTGTGTTTGTGTGTTTGTAAATTTTCCCAAATGTTCATTATGGTGCCTTTTTATTGCATTTTCAGTTGTTTTTTTGTTTGTCCTATGTATTGAAAAAACGTTACTTTGAACATCTAAACTCATACAAAAAACCAGATAATATATAAATCTAATTTGGCCACACATGCGGTAAATACTGGACATGAATTCCCAGACATAACCAGCATGACACTAATAAAACACATACCACACAAAGGCACCATAATGAACATTTGGAAAATTTACAAATATACAAACACAAAACAAACTAATACCTGAACAAATACAAATCAATACAAAACCTGATACAATTTTCAAAGCACTCGACATCGAAAATACACAAAATACTAATATACACACCACAATCACACACAATAATAACAATTTAAAAAACAAAAAAAAAATATCGGTATGGAGAACCATACATGACTTCCATATTCTAAGATTTATATTTAAAATCATTTTCGAAATGAAATATTACCATAGAAACTACTTCTTTCTACTTACTGCTTCAGCCTTAACCACAGTACTGTGGTCACTAACGTATACCACCTCACGTTATCGCACTCGATTTTCACTGATGATGGAAGTCGATGGCATTGCCGAAACGTCTGGTTTTGTAGAAAACATTGGACTACGGCCAAATATCCCGGGAAGGAATTTTAACAAAAACTACTTCTTTGTTGCCGATAACGTTGTACACATATATATCAGTGGCGAAGTTACATGGAGGCAATTGAGGCAATGCCTACCCTAAAAAATTCTGTAGAATAAAAATTATAAATACGTATGAACTACATAACGTAAAGATTATACACTGTTACTGCGACTGTCAAATTTATTAAACCGAAACGTGCTTTATTGAGCGACCGCTAGATGGTGACAGGTGAGATTCGGCATAGTTCGTTTAAAGCGAATGAGGCAACCTGAACTTGCCTCAGCGTTTTTTGTATACATCGTATGTAAGCAATGTAGTGGTGTGATAGGGAAGTGTAGGGAGGGGGGATTGTCCCGCGCTGTACACATAGAGCGTTGAGGCATGCCTCACTTCTGTGGTCCAAACAGTTAAGTTAAAGCGCCTGTGTTGTTTCTAAGTGTTTATTTTATGGTCACTGTTATTCCGCTGAACTAACAGATGATCAAGATTGTTATTTGAATTATTTGTAACATTAAACATATATATAGAAACTAATCAAGTTTAAAAATTTGAAGTTCAATCAGTTGTATTATTGTGTATGACTAATACAAGGATTGTTCAATAGACACACGTATAGAGCTGTAAAGCATTTTTTATTCAACGATTTTAAAAGAAGTCTCCAATAACATTAAGACATGAGTTCCACTGTTGCGCTAACCTGTAGATTCCCTGCTTGTAAAATTCTTACGGCTGTTTGTGGAACCATTCGGTTACAGCAAACTCTACCTCAGCGTCCGATTTGACCCACCGTCCTTTTAGTGATTCCTTAAAAAAAATTTAAGATAAGATTTTTGCCTACCCATTCATTAACTACTAGCTTCGCCAGTAAGCAAATTGATGTCCATTTTTTCGGCTTGCACGCGTTATGTTGGTGTGGGTTTCGGCACTTTCCATTTAAAAAGCGTGCAAACGTAAGAAAATAAACATGAGTGAGGCCAGAAATAACGTGAATTGTGTGTGTGTGTGTGTGTGTGTGTGTGTGTGTGTGTGTGTGTGTGTGTGTGTGTGTGTGTGTGTGTGTGTGTGTCTTACCTGCCTTTTTATTGCCGTATTAAATGAAAAATATTATATTACATTAAAATGAAAAAATTTTAATTTTATTGCCTGGCAACAAAATTATTTTATTTTTAACAATTACCATTGTTTCAAAAAGTTTAAATAAATTTTCAAGTACTTTACTCTTGTTAAAACGTAAAAGGTTGCAGGTAAATTACCCCTTCCCCATAACCGATCTTCACCAAAATCGAAAGTCCTTGAGACCTCTACAATTCAGGGACGTATGCAAAAAATTATTTGATTCTGTTTGAATTTGCGGCAGTTATCGTTTGCCATAGAAAATACGCTTGATAAAAAACGTTGCAGGTAAACTATCCCTTCCCCTCAACCGATCTTCACCAAAAACAATAGGTCTTGAGTACTCTACAAGTCAGGGCTGTATGCAGAAAACTATTTGATTCTGTTTGAATTTGCGGCTGTTATCGTTTGCCATAGAAAATACCCTTGTTAAAAAAACGTTGTAGGTAAACTACCCCTTTCCCTTAACCGATCTTCACCAAAAACAATAGGTCTTGAGAACTCTACAATTTAGGGCTGTATGCAAATAATCTTTTGATTCTGTTTGAATTTGCGGCTGTTATCGTTTGCCATAGGAAATACCCTTGTTAAAACATAAAACGTTACAGGTAAACTACCCCTTTCCCTTAACCGATCTTCACCAAAAACAATAGGTCTTGAGAACTCTACAATTGAGGGCTGTATACGAAACATTATTTGATTCTGTTTGAATTTGCGGCTGTTATCGTTTGCCAAAAAAAAAAAATTTCCCTTGATAAAAAAAAACCGTTGCAGGTAAACTACCCCTTTCCCTCAACCGATCTTCACCAAAAACAATAGGTCGTGAGTACTCTACAAATCAGGGCTGTATGCAAAAAATTATTTGATTCTGTTTGAATTTGCGGCAGTTATCGTTTGCCATAGAAAAAATCTACAGACAGACACCCAGACAGACAGACACACACACACAGACACTTTTCGGAAAACGACTTTTTTTCATGTTTTGAGTGTAGTAGAATCAGAATCTGCAATAATCTCGAACACGATTTTTTTTGCCATCACCATACTTCCATTCCTTAAGGAATATGGAAGTAACAATGGGAAGCCATAACAACAGCCAACCAGCACACAGGTACTCCACAAGATTCAAAATTAGAAAGGCTGATGATCGGAACACTATGGATCCCGAAACATGTTCCAAATAAGGGAAAAATAACACCTTGAAGTAAAGTAAATATAAATTTTAAATATAATATACATCAAAAAATAGATTGTAGCAAAAAGTGTTTGAATAAGTAATATATAAAAATAAACCATTTTAAAACAAGGATTAAATTGTCTTAAAAACGTCTGTTTATTATTAAATGTCGAAGATATTTAAAAGAATAAAACGTATAATTTGTGAATAAACAGTTAGTGCTAAAAACATAATAAAACAGTAGTAACATAATAATCTGTCGGTAATATGTGCTCCGTTAAACTAAAAATATAAACGCAAAAAGACGTGTAAATAAACTGCGAGTCTTAATACTGCTTCGGCCAAGAGGATGACAGTCGGAGGCCTTTGATGTAGTAATGTGTTCTTAATTGCGCGCCACTTCCCGACACTGTCTCTGTGTACCAAACAGATGCACCGTTAGTGAGGTGAGATTCCCGTTTTGAATCCACGTTGCCACAATTAACGCGGCTTGTCACCTTCAATGGAGTCGACCCGTCGTGTTGTCGTCATTCTGTTGTCGATATAGCCGTTGTTTAAGAGGACCCGGTCCTTCTATCCTTCCCCGTGCTAATGTAAGGAACATTTACTCAGCCTGTGTTTAATGTATTGCAATCGAAATTTACCGTTGCTTTATTGCCCTCTTATAAAGATTGTGACCAAAGGGCTTAGGAATATCTCAGAATATAAATAAGAAACAAAATTTTTTGTTGGTACGTTGCAACACTTTAAAATATTTATACTTCAGACCCACTTAAAATCATAACATATCAATTTATCACGAAAATGGTGTTATGTTGTATTTGTATTAGAATAACACGCCCAGAAACTTCATTAATATTTCTGTAACGGTTTTTGAGAAAATGTTCCTTTAGCCCTAAAAAATGAATTTTCGGAATGCATCGGAAAACAGCTAGGTATGTATTCAAAATGTAGCCCTAAACATAACTCCTTCGGAAAAAAAAAATTATTACAAACAGCTGATAGTATGAAAATCAGTGCTGTCATGGCAAGAGGGAAAAATACATAGTATTTTTAAAAAATTATCTCAGTATTTATAGTAAAGACAAAATATTATTAAAAATTTGGATCCATAATATAACCGCGTGGCGTCAAAATATCACGTATGAAGTTTATGAGATGATAACTTCAAATGTTCTATTTATAATTAAAAGTGTATAAAATAGCTATAAATTATATATCATTTTTAAGAACATATGAAGATTCATTTATAAACAAAAAATAAATTAGTTAAGTAATTCATTTTTCAACAACCGCGTTTCCTTAATGACGTGCACAAACGTGTCAACGTGACTATATTGATGCGTGACAAAAAATTAATTACCGCTGGTAACAGTCGTTTTGATGCCGACAGTCGCCCGTTTTACCCGAGGCAGTATTACCAGAGTGGTTAAAAAAACAGTTCAGGGAGTCAAGTCACTTGACTGTTGTTGCTCGCACCCGTACACACTTTGCTTGTTTCACGATTTACGAGTTTTTCATGTATAGCGGTTTTTTTATTTTTTTATTTCTTCTTCTTCTTCTTCTTCTTCTTTTTGGTCTTCCAATATTACGCCGTTCTTTCGGATTATAAACCAAAATTTGTCTTGGTATCTTGTTCTTATGCATCCTTTTAACATGATCTGTCCAATCCCGTCTGTATTGCTTTGTCCTTTCGTTAGGTTGGATGTTCCAAGGATGTTCCTTATATCATAATTTCTTAGCCGGTCCCTCCGTGATACTCCTAGTACTGATCGTAAAAATCTCATTTCTCTAGCCTACTTTTCATTCATTTTAATTTTTATTTAATTTTCATTTTTACGCTGCAATTGTACGAATCTCTGCCGCTGTTGCGAGACTATTCTGTGATTATCACAATGTCGTAGCTTGTAGTGTAGCGTTCGACGTAATTTATACGTGGTCTGAAGATAGTTGCAGATTTTGACAATCGAAACGTTGTTCTGTAAAGTTTCATGATGATGAATAGAATCTGAAACACTGTTCCACACTTTGATAAGCCATCATTACCTACTTTTAAAGAACGCGTTTGTAAGATACGTGAATATAAAAAGCATGAATTTCGACGGGAACAGCGACAGACGCAAGGTACAGCCATCCTGTCTTACTTAAGAAACAAATATGTCTTCCGCAAGTATAATTACTCATAAAAACGTAATTCGTCGTACCAAATAAATAGTATCACTAACATCATGCCTGTTGTTAAATGTATCACTATTTTTTAACTGTTTTTACAGACGCGAAATACTGGTGTCGTTTAACTTTCGGCTCAAGAGGAGAGAAAAATATTCGGACAAACCCATGTTGTTCTTCGCTATAAGTTTATTGAAAACGTCTACATATTATGTGCTTCTGTGTTGTTGCTCCATCCCAGAGCTAGTAAAATCTTCGCAAATCGTGAATACTTAAATATTAGCAAGGACTATAGAAACATAATCGTAGACACATTGACGGTTTTCAATAAAGAGTTATAAACCTGTGCGTGAAAGGTAGCTGCCGCTAGCGCATCCCAGCGGAGAGTTTATGTAATTAACCTCGTACTGTGTGATTAGGTGGCGTTAGAGATGTAATTATAGTGAGCTATAATTTCCGTCGAAATTACCGTGTATAATAATGACGTTACTTAGTTATCTCGTGTATGACGTTATAGATCTTACGTGTTCGACTGCAGAAACAGACTGGGATTCAGGTTTACGCAGGCCCGCCGCTAGCCGCCTGAACGCCCGCGTGCAAAACCGACTATCCCGCCCCCACCCCCATCCAATGTTTTCCCTGACTGGGCTTGTACAAAGGACTTTTAGTTTTGTTACATATGGGTGTATAAAAAAGCAAAGAAATACTTTTCAAAGTCAAACAATTTATTGTCATTACAATGTTTATGACGTAGAATTTTCAAAATATCGGTATGGAGAACCATACATGACTTCCATGTTCTAAGATTTATATTTAAAATCATATTCGAAATGAAATATTTCCATAGAAACTACTTCTTTCTACTTATTGCTTCAGCCTTAAACCACAGTACTGTGGTCACTAACGTATACCACCTCACGTTTTCGCACTCGATTTTCTCACTGAGATGGAAGTCGATGGCACTGCCGAAAAGTCTGGTTTTGCAGAAAACATTGGACTACGGCTAAACAGACCGGGAAGGAATTTTAACAAAAACTACTTCTTTGTTGCCGATAACGTAGTACACATAAAAAATTCTCCCCTCCCCCTTCAACTATAATTTTCATTTATAGAAAATTACCCCCACCCCGTTCACCTAACCTCTTCATTTATAGATATTTCATCTACGTTTCTACAGTGGATTATTATGAGCTTCTTATCAAGATACTTTATTTATAAAAATTAAGTACTTTACTCTTGTTAAAACATAAAACGTTGCAGGTAAACTACCCCTTTCTCTAAACCGATCTTCACCAAAATCAATAGACCTTCAGTCCTCTACAATGCAGGGATGCATGCAAAAAAATATTTGATTCTGTTTCAATTTGCGGCAGTTATCGTTCGTCATGAAAACATTTCTCTTGTTACAACATAACATGTTTCAGGTAAACTACCCCTTTCCCTTTACCGATCTTCACCAAAATCAACAGGCCTGAGTTCTCTACAATTTAGGAACGTTTGCAAAAACTTATTTGATTCTCTTTGAATTTACGGCAGTTATCGTTCGTCATAGAAAAAATTACCCTTGTTAAAACATAAAAAGTTGCAGATAAACTACCCCTTTCTCTAAACCGATCTTCACCAAAATCAACAGACCATGAGTTCTGTATAACTCAAAAAGGTATGCAAAAGAGTAGTTGATTCGGTTTGAATTTACGGCAGTAAATCGTTCGTCATAGAAAAAATTACCCTTGTTAAAACATAAAATGTTGCAGGTAAACTACCCTATTCCCTTAACCGATCTACACCAAAACCACCAGGTCTTGGGAACTCTACAATTCAGGGCTGTATGCAAAACATTATTTGATTCTGTTTGAATTTGTGGTTGTTATCGTTTGCCATAGAAAAAAAAATTACCCTTGATAAGAAAAACGTTGCAGGTAAACTACCCCTTCCCGTTAAACCAATCTTCACCAAAAACAATAGGTCTTGAGTACTCTACAAATCAGAGGTGTATGCAAAACATTATTTGATTTTGTTTGAATTTGCGACTCTTATCGTTTGCCATAGAAAATACCCTTTTAAAACATAAAACGTTGCCGGTAAACTACCCCTTTCCCTTAACCGATCTTCACCAAAAACAATAGGTCTTGAGTACTCTACAAATCATGGCTGTATGCAAAAAATTATTTGATTCTGTTTGAATTTGCGGTTGTTATCGTTTGCCATACAAAAGAAATCTACAGACAGACACACACACAGACGCTTGTCGAAAAATGACTTTTTTTCATGTTTGAGTGTAGTACAATCAGAATCTGCAATAATCTCGAACACGATTTTTTTTGCCATCACCATACTTAAGGAACATGGAAGTAAAATCAATGTCGAATTTAAAAAAAATAGGTACTAAGGTATTATAAAGGTTTAAGGAGTTGATCCCTTTTACGCCCCGCGTTCTGGAGCGCCAAATCTAAAGGTTTTCCTTTATATTACAATTAATGTGTAACTAACATTTTATTAGGTACGATTAATATGTATAATTAAATTTTGTTTACTGTCAAATTATTTATGTCCCGCGTGGTGGGACGCCAAATTGTAACTAAAATAGTGTTTATTTTTCTTTTAATTTAATTAATTGATTAATTAATGACTCTGTTTAATTAATTGTCACCTTGTAGTGGTGCCAAATTGACCAATTATAGTGTGCGCGCCAATTGTGTCGGCATCAAATATAATTATTAAAGTTTTTGATGTTACATACTAAATTTTATCTTTAGGTGTATCAAATGATTGACAACATACACAAGGCTTTGCAAGGTTAACTTAATTTATTATACTTAACAACATTGATGTCACTTCCTTAAATTATGACAATTAATAGCATTGACATGACTTACTTATTCCCCTGAAAAGAAATACAACATATATCTTGAATACTTACTGACTACATCAATCTACCAATTATTATTTTGTTAACCCAGGCTTATTAGATTTTTAATCATCATTATTACACATTTTATTCTATTAGATTTTAATCATCATTATTACACATTTTATTCTATTAGATTTTAATCATCATTATTACACATTTTATTCTATATTAACCAATGGATTCATAAAATTTGATATCGATTACCATCATCTGTCATAATTATCTTATGAATTTGCCTGACTAGCTACTTGTTATTACTTTCTCTAAATATTATTACGTATGGGTACTTTCAGATGAACAGACAGTGTTATACTTAATTAGTGCATGAATATAAAATTTACTTGGTGTACGTTAATCCATTCTATGGCGAAAAGTCCTCTGCGCTGTTATCCTGTTCCTCGTCTCTCCAGGTTCTGGGAATCCTTGCGGCTGGCATTATATCCTCGTAGCATGCACTGACGCACTTATCACTTCTCTCTCGCACTCCGACACAAGTGTATGTAATTTTTACTTCCATATTCCTTAAGGAATGGAAGTATGGTGATGGCAAAAAAAATCGTGTTCGAGATTATTGCAGATTCTGGTTCTACTACACTCAAAACATGAAAAAAAGTCGTTTTCCGAAAAGTGTCTGTGTGTCTGTCTGTCTGTCTGTGTGTCTGTCTGTCTGTAGATTTTTTTCTATGGCAAACGATAACTGCCGCAAATTCAAACAGAATCAAATAATTTTTTGCATACAGCCCTGATTTGCAGAGTACTCGCGACCTATTGTTTTTGGTGAAGATCGGTTGAGGGAAAGGGGTAGTTTACCTGCAACGGTTTTTTTTTAGCAAGGGTAATTTTGTTTGTTTGGCAAACGATAACAGCCGCAAATTCAAACAGAATCAAATAATGTTTCGCATACAGCCCTGAATTGTAGAGTTCTCAAGATCTGTTGATTTTGGTGAAGATCGGTTAAGGGAAAGGGGTAGTTTACCTGCAACGTTTTTTTAACAAGGGTATTTTCTATGGCAAACGATAACAGCCGCAAATTCAAACAGAATCAAAAGATTATTTGCATACAGCCCTAAATTGTAGAGTTCTCAAGACCTATTGTTTTTGGTGAAGATCGGTTAAGGGAAAGGGGTAGTTTACCTGCAACGTTTTTTTAACAAGGGTATTTTCTATGGCAAACGATAACAGCCGCAAATTCAAACAGAATCAAATAATATTTTGCATACAGCCCTGATTTGTAGAGTTCTCAAGACCTATTGTTTTTGGTGAAGTTCGGTTAAGGGAAAGGGGTAGTTTACCTGTAACGTTTTATGTTTTAACAAGGGTATTTCCTATGGCAAACGATAACAGCCGCAAATTCAAACAGAATCAAAAGATTATTTGCATACAGCCCTAAATTGTAGAGTTCTCAAGACCTATTGTTTTTGGTGAAGATCGGTTGAGGGAAAGGGGTAGTTTACCTGCAACGTTTTTTTAACAAGGGTATTTTCTATGGCAAACGATAACAGCCGCAAATTCAAACAGAATCAAATAATGTTTTGCATACAGCCCTGATTTGTAGAGTACTCAAGACCTGTTGTTTTTGGTGAAGATCGGTTAAGGGGAAGGGGTAGTTTACCTGCAACGTTTTTTTATCAAGCGTATTTTCTATGGCAAACGATAACAGCCGCAAATTCAAACAGAATCAAATAATTTTTTGCGTACGTCCCTGAATTGTAGAGGTGTCAATGACTTTCGATTTTGGTGAAGATCGGTTAAGCGGAAGGGGTAGTTTACCTGCAACCTTTTACGTTTTAACAAGAGTAAAGTACTTGAAAATTTATTTAAACTTTTTGAAACAATGGTAATTGTTAAAAATAAAATAATTTTGTTGCCAGGCAATAAAATTATAATTTTTTCATTTTAATGTAATATAATATTTTTCATTTAATACAGCAATAAAAAGGCAGGTAAGACACAGCCTGGCTGTTTGGGTGAAAATGATTTTAAATATAAATCTTAGAATATGGAAGTCATGTATGGTTCTCCATACCGATATTTAGTTTAGTTCTGGTGATTTGACCTTCGAATTTCGTACATGATATTTAATAATTCTAACTTTTATTGATATGTTCTACTCAAGTGTCATTACTACGTGATGTATGTTTTGTGATTTGATTCACACTGTTTTTCGTGGATTTACTTTATTAACCCGACATTTGTTTATATTTAATGGTGTTTAAAGTTGTTGTCTATCTCTTACTCATTTTACCGCACTTCTGTTCCGTTTAACGTCCTTGATAATAATATTACTCAAGGCGACCAACTTAGTCGATTTTAATTGTATTTCGTCATGTCTTTTAACAAACTCTAAGTTCCATTACCGGCTTCCGATTCTCGACTGTTCGTACTCACACCGATTCTTCAACCGATACAAGACTTTTTCCGTTACAACATCCGCACTCCCGTCAGTTCCGATATCTAACTTATACGACTCCGGCTATTAGATATTATATATAAGGCTCCCGATACACAACTCCGTCGTTCATACTCTCCGTATCAGAATAAAACTCCAGACTTAAGACGTAAGACGTAAGACATAAGACCTCCGCTCGCGGTCAACACTCTAGTTTATACCCCAAAATCCCACTATTTTCTCTAATTCCCACTTAATTTCTCAACCTCTGCGCTTCTATTCGTTTTCGCTTGTTTTCTGGTGGAAACTCCGCCTTAACACTCTAGCTTCTCATCTCCCTTCGTTTCTTATTCGTTCCTCCAGTTCGTTTCCTTGGTAACCACTTCTTGTAGAGACATTCTCCTCAACTCTCGACTCTGATAGGCTATTCTTATTCCCTACCCTTACAAGTTCATGGTTGACTCCACCCCATCGTTTGAACCGGATGACCAATTTCACGGCTGTCTATCACCCTCGTATTTTGGCGTACTTGTCCTTTATAGATAAAGTGCTTTTAATTGTTGTGTGGTCCATTCATCTGCTCTTTTTGTTCACCATGTGTCCTGCTTCTTACCCGTGACCAATTGCTCGTATTGTCAACTAGTTTCTCCTACAGATCCTGTTTCTTCGTCGCGTACCCTTCTGGTAAAGCTGGACGTCCCGTCGTTCGTTCTTAGTGCAAGCGTATTGTCTACTAAAGTCAGGCTTTTCCTTTCTATTGTTGCGATGTAACACTGCATTTGGTGTGCAGCTCGACACATGTGGCTAATTGTCTTTGGGATAGCGTCGCTATGTCGCCTTGTCAACGATTTATTGTTTCTTCTTAGCGATACATTTCGCCTTTGTCTATCTTGGGCCGTTGCGCGTCACCCGCAATTCGCTTCGCCGTACAACTGCTGCGACTTTAGCCATTGTTCGCCTAAACCCTTGCCTTCCCTTGTCTTGAACAACATGTTACCGAGCCATCGTATATCTGTCAGCAACCCTCGTTACACCGTCCACTTACAAAAAAAAATGTTATCTAGACCTTTCATCGTTATAATCGTCCCCAATTTGGGTCGATTGATCAATCTTCCGGATCAAATGGAGCCAAATTCAAGCCCGATCTCTCTGGTATTCTTCAGTGCTCATCTTTCCATGAATATAGTGTATCAGAAGTGTCATCTTCTGGGTTGACCTACTGTCTGGTGGTACCTTACTGTTGGTGGGTTTTAGGTCCCTATATCGAATTTATTGCTGACATCACCCTTTTATGAATCCATTTTTACATAAATCTTTACCTAATTAAACATTTATGAGCTTAATTATTTTACATTTAATTGCTATCTTATCTATGATTTTATTGCCGCTACATATTATTTAAATTTAACCAATATTTCACACAAATACGAAAAAAAATTAAATTTTATGTTCATTACAAATATAACAATACTCACAAATTAGAATCACGATTAACTTATGTGTCTCTGGCTATTTGTCCAAAGATAACAACATAAGTTATATTATGAATCTTAACTCAGTGTTATTTACTATACACATATTTTACTTATTTGTCCACTTTACAAGGTTTTTATACATTCTTAAAGCTATACATGAATATCGAATTTGCTTCACAACAATTTTCTACTTAAATTAGTTCTGTTTTCATATTATATCTTTGAGTTAAATTTGCTTAATGTACATATACTTTTGTTAACATTGAGCAATAAAATATACACAATTACAAAATTAATAATAATAATCATTCAAGTTGTTATACTATCATATCAATATACAATAAGTTAGAAATTTATTGCTAATTACTTTATAATAGCACACATAATTTCCTTATTACCACCAACTACTATCTTACTAATTTATTATGACATAACATAGATTCGATTATACTGATAGTTCATAATTTAGTAGATGACTATAGACATTTACATAAATCTTCTTATAACATTTCTTTTTGTGTACAAGGCAATTGATCATTCCCCTAAGCAATCTGAATGATAAAGTTTCAATTGTCTTGTATTAAATACTCCTCGGGCTACCTTCTTTCCGTCCTCTTGCAACACGTATGTGGCACCTCCAATTTCTTTCACGATCCTATATGGTCCTTCGTAGAGAGCACAGAATTTTCCAATTATATTCTGTGTTGCGTCGGAGGGTTTATATGTGCGTATCAGTACTTGATCTCCGACCTTGAACTTCGTTATACTTTTGGATTTATTAATCCTGTCAGCCTGCGTACTTCCTTTCATTTTAATGCGTAGTTGGATCCTGCTGAGATCTACCTTTTCGTTCGGAAGCACAGATGCATCCACATATTTCTCCCAATCTCTGGTCGGCTTCTTTCCGAACCGGGCTTCATATGGTGTCATTCTTATTGTTTCCTGGTATGTCTCATTCAGGCAGGCTTTTATGATTTTAATACAAGATGCCCACTTAGTGTGTTTCTCTCGCACAAACACTATGAACAGATTCCCCAGCTGCCGGTTCCACCGCTCCGCAATATTCGTACACGGGTTTCGAATCGCAGTGAATCTTGGCTTTATTCCCAATTCTTCTAAACCACGTGCCCATTTTTTTGAAGTGAACTGGGTTCCATTATCCGTCAGGATGTTGATTGGCTTGCCGTGATCCTTAATATATTGTTGGATCCTCTTTAAGGTGACATTTGTCGTGGCTCGCCGTAGTGCGTACAACTCCACAAATTTAGTAAAGTTGTCAACTATGACTAACAGGTATTTAACACCACCACTGTATGTAGGGAGTGGCCCATAATAATCAAGGCTGACCAACTCTCCCCTGTGTTTTGGTACAATTGGTCGCGTCTCCCCTGCTATGGTCCTATTTCCGCCGTCTTTACATTTTTGACAGACGTCACAGGATTTTATTATCTGACTAACTGTTTTACACATCGCGTCCATAGTAAAACACTCCTTCAGTAGTTGCATCGTTTTCTTTGTGCCCGTGTGTCCATAAATTTGATGGATTTCTTTAATTAATTCTGTTCGGACTTCCTTGGGAATATACAGTTTCCAATTTTCCTTAACTTTACGGTACAGTTTCTTATTAATGAGTTTGTAGTACTTATTTGTGTGGTCATCGGTTCCTTCATGAAGCTTATTTATTAATGTCGCCATCTTTTCATTCATACTTTGTATTCGCCCTATGTTACGTAATTTTTCTGCAACATCTTTAGTTAATTTAACTTCAATACTGTTAATATAATATTCATACCTTTCCTCCAGTGCGTCATCCCCTTTATGGTCCTCTGGGTATCTACTGAGGGTATCAGCAACCACATTCTCCTTGCCCTTACAATGTCGTATTTCGAAGTTATATTCTTGGATACACAAGATCCATTTTGTGATTCGTGTATTGTTTAGGTGGCACTTCTGTAAGAATGTTAAAGCTTTGTTGTCTGTTATGATGGTTAACGGCTGCCCTAGAATGTAAGTCCTGAATTTTTGTAAACACTGGACTATTGCGAGGAGTTCCCGTTCAGTGGCAAAATAATTCCTTTCTGCATTTTTGAATGTCTTACTTGTGAATGCTACTACAGCAACCTCTCCGTTGTTGTCGATCTGGTATAACTGACCACCATACGCATAGTTGCTGGCGTCACACTGTTAGTAAAAACGTCTTCCTGTTATGGGAAACTTCAACATAACGGTATCTATAAATAAGGTTTTCACCCTTTTAAAGTGCTCTTCCATAATTAAGTCCCATTTGAATTTTTGACCCTTTTGAAGTAGTTTCAACAGCGGTTGGGTGTACACTGCATACTTGGAGGTAAATTTATTATAAAAGTTTGTGAGGCCTAAAAAACCTTGAAGTTGTTTCGTATTTTTGGGCGACGGAAAGTTTTGTATAGCTGCAACCTTCTCCGGTGTAGTTTTTATTCCACTAGTGGTGAGGCAATATCCCAGGTATTGAATTTGTTTCCTAAAGAACTGTGATTTCTCTAGGTTTATTGTCATGTTTGCCTGTTTCAAGTTCTCTAACAGATCTGTTAAGTGTTTAATGTGGTCATGTTCATTTTCGGAGAAGCATAAAATATCATCCACGTAAACAATGATATTTTTCTTCACATCTTCCCTTAGGACGTGATCTAACCCACGTGCTAAACTGGCGAGACTTGTGCTGAGTCCAAACGGTGTCACACAAAACCTATAACACTTGCCTTCATGCAGGAATCCGGTGTAGTCTCGACATGACTCTGCCAATGGTATCTGCCAAAAGCTGCCGGTCAGGTCGATGGTCGACATTACGCGGATGTTGCTACACCTGGCCAAGATCTCGTTGATTGGGGGTGGTCCCTCGTAGTCAGGCGTAGTCACGCTGTTTATCTTCCGCGCATCCAAACATAACCGAACCCTTCCATCTCGCTTAATGACAGTCACTAGGGGGTTAATATAAGCGCTTTGTGTACGTTCAATAATCCCGTAATTTATCATTCTTTTAATCTCTGTTTGAACGGCTTGGTGATATTTTATTGGCACGGGCCAGCCTCTCTGCAGATACGGTGTTTTATCGGATACTGTGAAGTGGTGTTCATATCCACGGATGCGTCCTGGCCTCTCATCAAATACATCTTGGTACCTGTATAACAATTGTTCCAGCTGCCGTCCCATTGTGGCGTCTGCGTCCTCCATTTCCTTGATTTTTTTATTAATTTTCCCGTCAATGTTGTCAACCTCTTCCTTGATTTCCATCAACGGTAATTCGTAAGATTCTTCAATAGTGAAAGTATTTACATCGGTCTTCATTTGTATGTTATTTCTTTCGATATCTATTTTACTTTGCGTTTGTTTCAAGAATTGCATTCCGAGGATACACTCTCGTGCAAGTCCTGGGACGATTAAAAACACACAATCATAATGAACATTATTATTGACGTGAATTTCACAAAATATTTGTTTTCTAACGTGCTTAGATCGTTTGCCCATGGCGCTAATTATCGTTGTGTTATTCACGCTAAGTACTTCGTGTTGGCCGATTTTATCTTTATTATTGTTGTACCATTCTTCCGATAAGGCATTAATGGCACTGCCCGTATCAATCAAGGCGATTAAATTTATTTTATTAATGCGAATACTTAACTCGGGAGTTTTTACAAACGATATGTTAATGTTCTGTTCCGGTTCTTCCAAGAGTTCGTGACGTAAGTCTGGAAACAAAATATTTACTTTGATGTCGATTCCGTTAGACCATTCGGTTTGTTGGTAAACAGAGGGGAGCATTGACCCACTTAGTTGTCAATTATTGTCCTTTTTCGTGTTTCCTCCCCCCTTACTTTTGCTGCTACCTGATTCCTGGTTGTCAACAACTAACGAATTTATGACTGGCTGCCTGCTCTCAGCCTTCGGCTTCGTTACATAATCTTTTTGCCACCTCGCCTTTGTACATCGCCCCATTGCTTGTTTTGCTTGGGAAAGTTGTGTTCGTTGGCCTTTCTGGGTCCACGTTCTTCTGTCTTTTGCGCGTCTTGATACATTCATATATTCTCGTAATAGAATTTCAAAATTATTAATCGTGGTTATCCCTCTTGTTACGACGGCTACCTGTATTTCTCTATTGTAGTGCCGCGCTAATTTCTTAATCAGATGTTGATCTGACATGATTGGTATCAATTGCCGACACTGTAACACAAACCTTTCCATGTATTGTATCGTGCTGAGAGTTCCGTGAGAGTTGTATCGGCCGTATTCAAGCTGGTCACGAATCCGTTCCTGTTGAGTCGCTCCCCAGTATTTCTCTACAAATCTTTCTTCAAATTCTTGGAACGAGTTTATTTGGCTTCTTACGATGCGCCACCATATGGCTGCTTCTCCAGTTAAATGTCTGCCGATCCACCTCGTGTTTTCTGGTGGGTAATACGCTTCTTGTAACTCCTTGAGTTCTTTTAGGAATTCCATAGGGAAGCTATCTTCACCATCAAATGTGATTTCTTTATTGCCATGATTCCCATTTATGGCGACGGCCGGTCGTTGTTCCATTTCTTCCAGTCTCCGCTGAACTCTCTGCTGATTTTCCCGTATTGTTGACAGGTTACTAGCCATCTCATCCAGCCTTCTACCCTTCTCTACTGAAACTCCGTTTAATTTCTCCTCGGTGCTGTGGTGAGCGTCCTTCAGACTCCTTACCTGAAGTTCGACACCTTCGATTTGTTTTTTGTTCAGATCTTGGGTCTTATTGATTGCTTCTTCCCATTCTCGGCGGTCCTTTTCGCGTAACTCTTTATTTTCCTTATTCTGTTTCTTTAATTCTTTATTGATTTCTTTTATCCCACTTTCACTATTCTTCTGCAACTCGCCAAGTTTTCCTTCCCACTTCTTGGTTTGTTCTTGCAATTCAATATTTACCTGATTGATCTGGCCTTGTAAATATTCATTTATTCTTGCAGTATTTTCTTCTAACCTTTTGTTAATCCTTTCTTCTAATTTCCCAGCTTGTTCTTCGTTATGACGCATTATTTCCTGTTTCTGTTGTTCGTTCTGTTTCCGCGTTTCTTCGATCTGTCTTCTCGTTTCTTCACTTTGATTCTTGATGAACTCCATCAACGTAGCGAAGTTCATCTCGCTACCGTCGACGTCGGATAATCCCCTCGCCCGATTTTGGCTATGTTCCTCGGCGGTGTTGTTACCTTCATTACTGTCCTTGGTGTTATCTTCTAATCCTTCGACCCCTGTCCTGGTTGTTAATATCGAATTCTTGGCTTTTCGAATTCTCGTTTGTAGCCATTTTTGCCCGTAGACGCGTAATCATTCAGATATACTTAGGGTCTGATATTATTCTACTGTAACTTATTTCTAACAACTTATAAATTAACATGCACACTGTCTGTTCTCTGCCCGCTTAACAATTATACTGATTATTTATTTGTCAAGCCGTGGGTGTGGGCGCCAAATATAAAGGTTTAAGGAGTTGATCCCTTTTACGCCCCGCGTTCTGGAGCGCCAAATATAAAGGTTTTCCTTTATATTACAATTAATGTGTAACTAACATTTTATTAGGTACGATTAATATGTATAATTAAATTTTGTTTACTGTCAAATTATTTATGTCCCGCGTGGTGGGACGCCAAATTGTAACTAAAATAGTGTTTATTTTTCTTTTAATTTAATTAATTGATTAATTAATGACTCTGTTTAATTAATTGTCACCTTGTAGTGGTGCCAAATTGACCAATTATAGTGTGCGCGCCAATTGTGTCGGCGTCAAATATAATTATTAAAGTTTTTGATGTTACATACTAAATTTTATCTTTAGGTGTATCAAATGATTGACAACATACACAAGGCTTTGCAAGGTTAACTTAATTTATTATACTTAACAACATTGATGTCACTTCCTTAAATTATGACAATTAATAGCATTGACATACTTACTTATTCCCCTGAAAAGAAATACAACATATATCTTGAATACTTACTGACTACATCAATCTACCAATTATTATTTTGTTAACCCAGGCTTATTAGATTTTTAATCATCATTATTACACATTTTATTCTATTAGATTTTAATCATCATTATTACACATTTTATTCTATTAGATTTTAATCATCATTATTACACATTTTATTCTATATTAACCAATGGATTCATAAAATTTGATATCGATTACCATCATCTGTCATAATTATCTTATGCATTTGCCTGACTAGCTACTTGTTATTACTTTCTCTAAATATTATTACGTATGGGTACTTTCAGATGAACAGACAGTGTTATACTTAATTAGTGCATGAATATAAAATTTACTTGGTGTACGTTAATCCATTCTATGGCGAAAAGTCCTCTGCGCTGTTATCCTGTTCCTCGTCTCTCCAGGTTCTGGGAATCCTTGCGGCTGGCATTATATCCTCGTAGCATGCACTGACGCACTTATCACTTCTCTTCTCGCACTCCGACACAAGTGTATGTAATTTTTAGTTTAGTTCTGGTGATTTGACCTTCGAATTTCGTACATGATATTTAATAATTCTAACTTTTATTGATATATTCTACTCAAGTGTCATTACTACGTGATGTATGTTTTGTGATTTGATTCACACTGTTTTTCGTGGATTTACTTTATTAACCCGACATTTGTTTATATTTAATGGTGTTTAAAGTTGTTGTCTATCTCTTACTCATTTTACCGCACTTCTGTTCCGTTTAGCGTCCTTGATAATAATATTACTCAAGGCGACCAACTTAGTCGATTTTAATTGTATTTCGTCATGTCTTTTAACAAACTCTAAGTTCCATTACCGGCTTCCGATTCTCGACTGTTCGTACTCACACCGATTCTTCAACCGATACAAGACTTTTTCCGTTACAACATCCGCACTCCCGTCAGTTCCGATATCTAACTTATACGACTCCGGCTATTAGATATTATATATAAGGCTCCCGATACACAACTCCGTCGTTCATACTCTCCGTATCAGAATAAAACTCCAGACTTAAGACGTAAGACGTAAGACATAAGACCTCCGCTCGCGGTCAACACTCTAGTTTATACCCCAAAATCCCACTATTTTCTCTAATTCCCACTTAATTTCTCAACCTCTGCGCTTCTATTCGTTTTCGCTTGTTTTCTGGTGGAAACTCCGCCTTAACACTCTAGCTTCTCATCTCCCTTCGTTTCTTATTCGTTCCTCCAGTTCGTTTCCTTGGTAACCACTTCTTGTAGAGACATTCTCCTCAACTCTCGACTCTGATAGGCTATTCTTATTCCCTACCCTTACAAGTTCATGGTTGACTCCACCCCATCGTTTGAATCGGATGACCAATTTCACGGCTGTCTATCACCCTCGTATTTTGGCGTACTTGTCCTTTATAGATAAAGTGCTTTTAATTGTTGTGTGGTCCATTCATCTGCTCTTTTTGTTCACCATGTGTCCTGCTTCTTACCCGTGACCAATTGCTCGTATTGTCAACTAGTTTCTCCTAGTCGTTCCCACGACGAGTGTGGTCAATTCTGAGTATTCCAGACAGCTGCTATATCTTGCTCTCCAAGCCTTTCTTCGTCGCGTACCCTTCTGGTAAAGCTGGACGTCCCGTCGTTCGTTCTTAGTGCAAGCGTATTGTCTACTAAAGTCAGGCTTTTCCTTTCTATTGTTGCGATGTAACACTGCATTTGGTGTGCAGCTCGACACATGTGGCTAATTGTCTTTGGGATAGCGTCGCTATGTCGCCATGTCAACGATTTATTGTTTCTTCTTAGCGATATATTTCGCCTTTGTCTATCTTGGGCCGTTGCGCGTCACCCGGAATTCGCTTCGCCGTACAACTGCTGCGACTTTAGGCATTGTTCGCCTAAACCCTTGCCTTCCCTTGTCTTGAACAACATGTTACCGAGCCATCGTATATCTGTCAGCAACCCTCGTTACACCGTCCACTTACAAAAAAAAATTTTATCTAGACCTTTCATCGTTATAGTATTTTGCCAAAAGCAAGAAAATTTCAATTCGTGTATTTTTTATTAACTTAAGTATATGAATGAAAGTTGTTTATTAAGATTATTCCTTAGGCTTTCACGGCCGGTGTCATTTGAATTATGAAAGATATCCGGGCTGTTTGGCCGTGGTCCCTGGTTAAAAACAAAACCAGTTAAAAAACAGTTACAAAACTGGTTAAAAAACGGTTTGGTTTTGTTTTTAACCAGGGACCACGGCCAAACAGCCCGAATATCTTTCATAATTGTTTATTAAGACTTAATAAACAACATATGCTAATAGAACTACCTACAGAAATTGAACTTTTCTTGCTTTTATATTTGCGAAATCTGCTATCCAAACTATCTAAGATTTCATGTTATATTGAAACAGTAGATAAATTATTTAGTCTTTGCTGATGCATTGTTGATCTTAAATATTTTTTATAATTTTTAACTTTGAAAAGGACCTTTCACCAGATGCAACTGAAACCGGCAGAGTAAATAATATTCTTAACGCTATTGCTGTTTTGGGAAAAGTTGAAATTAAATCATTTGTAAAAAGATATTGTAAAAGGGTATGTGGATCACTAGACTGATTTTGTAGAAAATGCAGCTTTAAAGCATTAATTTCATTATACAAATCAGTGCCGTCAATGTCTGTTTCATTTCTTGAATCGTCTTTAAGTTTCAGATGTAAATCTTCACAATATTTCATCAATTCGTCTTTGGGGTAACTAAATAATTTACTGCTGAAAAAGCCAAACACATCGTCTAATGTTTTTAACTCTTCGAATCTATTTTTTAAGGAAGTTAATGTCTGATCTAGGATTCTAAAAAAAAACTACTTTGTAATTGATTTTGGAGTCTAATAAAACTTCATCACGCTGTTCATATTGAAATTGTTTCGGTTTTCTTCTTGGACGAAGTGTATTTATTGGTGGGAAATCTGCTTCAACATTGAGTTTGTGAGCCACTTTGGTAGCTTCTTGTAAAACCATTTCAAAGTGTTCATCCGTGCGACATTCTGTGGAACTTATCAATCAAATTATTTAGCAAATTTATGCATACTTGAGTATTCATTGAGTAATCATTTTACTTAAAGAATTAATTTCGTTTAAAACATCGAACCAGATTACAACACATCAAATACCTTTATAATTTTGAACGTTTAAAGCAAGCGAATGCGCTTTGTGAGTTGTGGCACAATCCCACTCAGACGAATTTTCAGATATTTCCAGCAGAGCATCAAATATTTTGTCGATGTGATACCGTAATGGTTTGATTGCGTCAATTCTGCTGGACCATCGCGTAGCACTTAGAGCTTTTAATTTTATATCTGGTAAATGTTTGCAAATGATCGACCACCTTTTTGTAGACGATGAAAAGAAAACGTAAATTTCTTGCATTATCTCGAAGAAATTGATAGTTTCGTGCGAAATATTTGCTGCATCATTGACTACCAAATTTAGACTATGAGCTGAGCATGGAACTTAAAATGCACGATTATTGATTTCCAAAATTTTTTTTCTGCAATCCATTGTGTTTTCCACGCATGTTAGAACCATTATCATAACTTTGCCCGCGAAGATTTTGAATGTCGAGGTTTAATTGTGAAAATAAATTCAAATCAAAATTTAATAGACCCTCGCCAGTGGAACTGGTAATTGGACAAAAACCAATGAAATGTTCGCATATCTCTACTTTTTTATTTGTATTATTTAAATAAACATGTCTAAGTATTACTGTTATTTGTTCCGTGTGACTTACATCCGGTGTGCAGTCTAATATGACGGAAAAATATTTCGATTCTCTGACTTTGTTCAAAATATAATTTGTTATCGTCGTGCCGAGTAAATCAATAATTTCGTTTTAAATATGATCTCCTAAATAGTGAGCCATACGACTTGAATCAGATTTCGAGGATTCAATTCTCCGAATATGTTCCCGCATAACTGAATCAAAAGACGCTATCATTTCGAATGCTTTTAGAAAATTGCCGTTATTATGCTCAAATAATGTTTTCGATGAACCCCGAAAAGCCAGACATTGACGTGATAACGGCAATAATTCTTTCTATTACATCACACCAATGCTTTTTTTCTGATTCTAATAGTATCAGTTGCATTTGATTTACAGTAGTCTTAGTTTGTACCATATTGTTCAATTGCACCGATGATTTCACATTTTTAATGTGGGAAACGCTTGTTTCATGTCTTTTGAAAGTTAATGATAAATGCTGCCAATCCGAAAAACCGTTCAAATCAGATAGACTACTTACAGTTTTACCAAAAATTTTACAACAATAACAATAAACTGAATCTTTTGAAATAGAGTAAACAAGCCAATCTCTATTATTTTTTCCGCCATTAGAAAGATTTCTGTAATAGTAATTGTCAGTAAATTTTCTTCCATCGTCATTAATGGGAAAACTGTGGTTACGCACCTGTACAGGACCACGTCTAACTAAAATATTAACAAGATCATTATTAATACTAATAGGCCACAAACCCGGGTCATCACCACATGTTAAACTGCTACAAACCGCTGATGACGACGTACCGCTTATAGGTTCTTCAGCAGTACCTTCTCTTGTACCACTAGAGTCACCATCTGAAGAAGGACTGCAACATATTTTTTTCTCTTCAGATACTTCCATAGGTTCGGGATCTGTGCTCGTCGACGCTGTGGTAGAGTCAAGAATTTCTTGACATTCCGTATTTTCAGGCTTGTTTAAAAATTTAATAATAGAACCTGCCAGTTTTTAAATAATTTACCTTTTGAAACCGTCCAGTGACTTCAAGTTGTATTTTATGACGCTTTTCGAGTCATATGTCCCTTCATCAGATAGTTATCACTCACAAGGAGATCATCAAATATTAAAATTCACATAAAACACACATATGTATAATTGTAAAACTCATACGAGCGTCCGACACAGTGCACTGCGCGAGGCCCACTGGACATTGAGCAATCGCGTGTCTCGCCGTGTGTTATCTCATAATCGATTGTAGCGCGGTGTCATATAACGGGTTTGATTTGAAATTTAATTTATCATTAAGTATGCCATCATGAGTAACTGGGTTATTATGTCCACTATAGATTTCAAATTCTTCCCATGCATCCATATAACGACCCTTACTACAATAATGTAATGGTATTAAGTTTGTATTAAAATTCGTGTACGAAGGGTTGCATGTAATTAAATGTCGTGTGAAATTAGATTTTATATTATCTATAGAAACACCTTTATTGATGAGATTATGTGGAGTGTGTTCCCGAAACCTCTTAATAAAAGGTCTCCCCGTTTGACCAATGTAGAAACATTCACAATCATTACATATCAATTTATATACACCCGTCCTTGACTCTATTTGTGTGTGAACAGCCTGGCGAACCGAATTCCAAAGGCTATTATTGGTTTTGAAAACGGTGGTGAAACCAAGCCTATTAAAAACAGACGTTAGAATTTTGGGCATTATCTCCGTGTATGTGGTTGAGATGTACTTATTTTTGGTTTTTATCTTATTTAATTGTTTGGATTTCTTAGCCTTGTGTTTCCTAAGAATGTTATCCACCATCCGGCAATCATAACCATTAGCAGCAGCAATATGTTTGATTGTATTTAATTCATCATTAAAATCGTTAGCATCGAGGGGACACTCAAAAGCCTGTGTACGAAACTATTATACGCTGCTAATTTTTGCGAATATGGGTGGTGGGAATCCGCATGTATAGTCACATCGGTGGTGGTAGGCTTTCTATATATTCCAAATTTCAGGTTGTTGTGCTGTTTAGTTATGGTTAAATCCAAAAATTTAGTTCATTATTTACTTCGGTTTCCATAGTGAACTGGATATTGTCATTTACAGCATTCAAGCTGTTTTTCAAAGTGCTTAGCTGGCATGCAGTGCCATTGAAAATCAAAAAAGTGTCATCAACATAACGACAATAAAAAATAATGTTATTGGTGAACTTGTGATTATTAAGAAAGTAATTGTTCTCATAAGAGTTCAAATAAATGTCGGCCAACAAGCCGGACAATGGTGAGCCCATAGCAATTCCGTCTCTTTGAATATAGTAACGTCCATTAAAAGTAAAATAATTTTGTTGTAAGATAACTCTCAGTATGCAGATTAATTCGTTTATGGATTGTGCATCTAATTTATTGGATTTGATTAAGTTATTATATAAGATGTCCAGGGTCTGATTTACGGGAATATTAGTATAAAGGTTGACAATGTCGAAAGATGCTAATTTGTAAGTGGGTAGCAATTGTATATTTCTAACTTTGTTTATAAAATCCATGCTATTAATTATGCTACGATTATTTTGTAGTTGAATATTATCACTTATTAAAGCAACCAGTTTCTTAGCCGCCTTAAAACCCGGTGCCGTGGTAAAATTAACCAGAGGCCTAATTGGGACATTGTCCTTATGGATTTTAGGTAGGCCAGTAAGTTTCGGTGCATGGGCATTGATAGGTTTTAAATAGCGTCGCGTATGATCATCAAACAACTTGGTACAGTTATTAATTGTGTTATTTAAAATTTTTTTAAACGAATCAGTGGGGTCAGTGTTCAGCATGATAATGTTGTTATTGGAAATAAACTCGTCGACTTTACGTGTGTATACATCATTATTTATGATCACTAATGTATGTCCCTTATCTGCCTTCGTTATAAGTGCATTATTATCTATTAGTTTTGCTTTTATTTTCTTAAGAGTTTTGATCTCAATTCGAGCTCTTAACTGTTTCTGCGTATTCTGAGTATTAGAATTATGATATTATTCTGAACGTTTATGATATTATTAAATTTATTGTGTATTAAGTAGCGTGATTCTTTTTGGAGATTGGGGTCCTTGATTGTTTTTATAGCGGTTTCAGCACTGATAATTTCACGTGTAACGTGACGTTTATTAACATGCGGAAAGTTATATTTTAAACCCTTGTTAAGAAGATTTAATTCATCTTCATAAAATATTATATTAGTAAGGTTAGAAGTACGTGGGTAGAACTGATGTTTACATTCAGGGATGGCATGTCGGTTTTGTGATGCCATCAAATTTTGAAATTTTCGGGTCTGTCTTCTTTTTACATCACGCACGATATCAGTAATGTAAATATTTATCTTATCCATTACATTATCAATGATGGCAGGATGGATCTGTTGGTATAATTGCAAATGTAATTTCAAGAATGTCGTGTTAAGTATGTCTTTCTTAGTGTACAGCGATTTAATTTCCTGTTTGATACGGAATAATTCTGCATGTTTTTTCGTGTTTCTGGCTGCCTTAGTGGTGGATCTGATATGTATGGTGGCATACTTAGGAATTAGTTTGTGTTTAATACATGATTTGTTAAATTTAATATGCGCGTTTATTTTTAATAATCGAATTTTAATATTTTGGTATTTATATACCGTGCTGGCTTGACATGCATCTAATTTAAACATTATTATTTATACGGTCCAAGTCACTTTATATAGTAAATAATTTACCTTTTGAAACCGTCCAGTGACTTCAAGTTGTATTTTATGATGCGTTTCGAGTCATATGACCCTTCATCAGATAGTTATCACTCACAAGGAGATCATCAAATAATAAAAATTCACATAAAACACACACATATGTATAATTGTAAAACTTATTCGAGCGTCCGACACAGTGCAATTTTTTGTGAGCCGGCCGGGGGTATTGTATCGAATCAGAAGTTGTGCGCGCCTTGTTTTCGCTGTATTTTGAAACTCTTTGTAATTGTTTGCGCGTCCTTGGCCCGAATCTCGATTCCCGCGCGGAGAGAAGTTTCTGTTACGTGTAGCATTCCCCCGACAGGAGATAACTCTGTTCCATCGACTGGCTCACTACACTACACGAGTGCAGTATCGTGTGTTAATTAATTGACGCGAGGTCGGTTACGCGATTCCGACGAATCTCTTGTGCAAGTTAAATTAACGTCTCGCTGTTTGCGTATTTAAGGTTTGAATGAAGCATTGATGCGAATAATTAAAACAACTATTATTCAAGGCAATGTTCGTATGCGTTTTTTCGTCATTTATGAGTGCTGTTTAATTTATTTTCGTTTTCTCGTCTGCCTATACCTTTTCCACTGTCTGCGTCTTTCACTCTGTGGCTCACTGTCTCGCCGTCTCTCCCTATCTCCTTTCTTCCTCTCTCCTCTCTTTCTTTCTCTACCTTCCCTCTGATTCTCTACGTACATATTTTTCTGTATTATACGATAATTCCCTTAATTACGAGGTCACGATTAATTATATTTTATTAGCTCCGAGCTCCGATAAAAGTGCTCTATCATTATCAGTAATAGATAATTTCATTAAACAATTTTATTATGAAGCGATTTCTATTTTAACATAATACATACTATTATTATTATTTCTATTTTAATGATACATACTTCGTCATGATACGTGCTTACGTATACCGTTTTTATTTTCGGAGACTGTATTATCGTGGGGGGGGGGAGAACCTCATAAAACTTTCCCTTTTGGTTACGCAAAAAGGAATAAATTAAAGTGGCTCTGGAAGAAGTTCGGATATCCTCATAGCACTAGAGTTTGATCGAATCGGACGATTCTATTCTTTAAAAACTGTATACAAAAACCTTTGTCATAAACGTTTTCACGAATTTTACTGGCACATTTCGGCCCGGCGAACATCCTTATTTTTAGTCCCGCTGGGTGTCGTTTAAACATCCGACCACCTCGTATTACTTTTCAAACCAATTTTTTTTTTTTAATTTGACCCGTGTGATTCTTAGGAACATATGCCCAATACTTACGGTTTTTTAGTAATTTTCTCTTCACCTGTTCAAAATCTATCAAATGTGAGATTACTTCGTGTCAGTAAAAATGATTTACACGATTTGTTTTGCATTCGGAAAATGTAGGCGACTTTCTGTTTGTCAGTGAAGTTGAATAAATGGAATTTATTATTTGTTTATTGAAGTTATTGTTCAGGCTGTGTGTTTTGTTGCGTATATCGTCCCCTCCTATAGGTAGTTTTCTGTCCACCACCAGCTTACAGCACTGTCGCCATCTCTGACCTTATCTGTTCCAGGCAAGAGCTTGTGTCTTGTCAGGCCTTTTCATACGGCTCTTCTCAGTTTGTGGAGCTGTAAATGATGACTCAGGCCCGTTTTCCAGCTCCCAAATTAATTCAGCTTTTGTAAACAAGTAAAAAGGGCAATATGGGCGAAAAATGACACCTCGCACTGGCAACACTGCCTTCTTTGTGCTTGTAAAGCTCACATAGCCTATTGTGCTTCTCCGAAGCACTTTGGGGTATAAAAGAGAGTCTATAAATAAAAATATTTGGACATGTAAAAATTAAATATTTTGTGCGTGTGTATGTTTTTTTTCTGTATTCAATCACGCCAAAGTTCCTGACAGGTATAATTATAATACGTAACCTTATTTATATTAGACATTATATTTTTTTTTCATATTTATTTTCAGACTAGTCGTTTTGTATTTTCTCGGTTGATGTAGCTACATCATCTTGTCCCACTCGACTGCATTTTCACTAAAGAACACCGCGTGGACATATATTCAGGTGGCACAGATTTGCTAACAATTGTAATTGAAAATTTTATGTCGAAATTCGAAACGATTAATCCATCGGTTAAACATTGATTCTCTGATGATTCCGAACGACCTTATGTGAAACGTACGTCGGCCACGTAATCCGAATGGTTCGGCGTCGTCGTCGCGTCCTTTTCCTGTTTAGTTCGTTGGACTTGTTCCGATTCGCCAACGCCCCAAACTTTGGCACTATTTTAAGTTTGTAGTAAGGGTTATTTTCTGGGGAAAGTTACTAACCCTGTGGACCAGGGACACTTCTGAAGAGGTTACTGTTCCTCAGCCTGTGAGCCTCGGTGTTAGGGTCCCCGGAAACTAGCCCACATTCTTCTGAGAGTAAGATGAGGTGGCTTTGCGTCTGTTGTTCTGATTTTGATAATTTTTTAAATATATAAACACTTGGTACGTTTTACGGTTTTTATTTAACTCTGACAGCTGTTTCAGCTTATGAAGCTATTCTCAAAGAGATCAGTGAACAACTAACAAAGGATATTAGGGTGGTGAACATACGTTTAGAGCGTGTGTATCCGGACATGTGTGGGGTGTGATGAAGTAGGGGGGAGGGGTTGGAGAAGCTAAGGGAAGGTCAAGTGTCTGTAAAAACTAAATACAAACTGAATTCAAAATATAAAACTTAACTAAATAAACTAAGCTAAGACCTTCCCTTAGCTTCTCCAACCCCTCCCCCTACTTCATCACACCCCACACATGTCCGGATACACACGCCCTAAACATATGTTCACCACCCTAACATCCTTTGTTAGTTGTTTACTGATCTCTTTAAGAATAGCTTCATAAGCTGAAACAGCTGCCAGAGTTAAATAGAAACTCTGGAACGTACCAAGTGTTTATATATTTTAAAAACCTTTGTATTAAATACAATTATATTTAAGAATGGTAGGGATAGTGGATTAAACAAGGTGGACCGTTTCGTGTAGCTCCTCGACTAGGGCTACGCTACCATCAGCATAGCTCTCAACGGGAAATCTCCCCCCCTGTAAAGACTGTTAGGCGATATCCCCTGTGGAGGTTTTCAATACTTGCACAAGAAAATAATTCTTTTTATACAACTTTATATTCTTTAGTTCACGTCAGTAACTTTATTTTCCATAACACATTTTGTGAAAGGTGTCACAGTATATCTATGTATGTATATATTGTATCGCGTTAGTTGTTGAATATTTTATTAATGTTGCTTTGGTTTGTTTGTGCGGGTTGTGTCTCCATGATGCGGGGTCGGAGATGATAAACAGCCACTGTGACCCGGATGCTGGCGCACCAATTGTATCGTGCTAATTAACAAGTACGAATAGTGCAGTGAAGCGGTGTGGTTGATCAGTAATAATGATTAGCGGTTTTCTGTGTCGAAGGTAAATCGAATTTCGCCCCAAACAGTAGTTTGTGGAAACGTACTGCAAAACGCGTTTAAATACGAAATAATTGAACGGAAACACAAATATTTACAAAAAAATACAAGAATTTATTGTATATTGAATAATGTACTAAGAAGTTTGTATATTTTGTATGAACATATTCCAGAGAGTGCCGCCTAGTGGCAGGTATTAGTGCCGATGCCGAAAAGTGAGAAAAAAGGGGGAGAAATCAGCAAATCACGAAGGCGCGTTTGCATTTGCGTATACTAGCTTTCAGCATTGTCTGTACAGTGTGCGAATTGCAAATATTTTGTTACTAGCATACTTTTTCCTTTTTCTTTCTTAACTAACTTATTTAGTTGTAAAGCAATTTAATATGAAATGTTATGCCTTTTTCATTTTTTAAAAATTACTTATAATTAAACAAACTTATATTGTTTAAGCTTTTGCCAATCTCAGTCTGTGTGTATATATATAATTACCGTTCTTTATATATTTTTAAGTAGACCAATGATAAAAGGCTTTGGATTTGTAACAAACCTCTGTGTAGTAGTAATGTGCACACCACACTGTAATGTACTTATTGAATATTATATAATTAATTATAATGAATCCATTTGAGTGTTTGTGGTGTTTTTTTAAAATTATTTTCCTAATGTCTAAAGAATTTGTGTCTACTTTTACAGTTAATTTCACGAGTAAAGAATAAACATGATCATGGTCAAGTTAAATTCAAATTACATAATTTTCAATATTATATAAAAATCATATATGTACACGTTGGTTGGTTAAGTGTCGCCTAGTGCAAATTCCTTAAAATATGCTCTGACGTATTCACGATGAATAGAGTTGTAGCTTCGTTGTAAATATATTTTCCGAAAGCTCGTAGCTGTCGTTCCATATGATGATGTAACGGAATAAATGTACGTACTTACCTAAAGAATAAATGTATTCAGTGTAAAGGATGTGAACTAAATTAATAAGTCAATCTTATAAACATGAAAAATTTTAGAAATTAAAATGAAGAATGACTATACACTGTATTATATGAATTATGTACGAGTAAGATTCTGTAACGTGAGAATTACTTATTATAGCGTTTTATTAAATACATTTAATGTACAATAAAAATAACATATGATAGAGCTAATCACTATGGAAATGCTTAGTAGAAACCGCAAATTATAATTCCAGTTTAGTCACATATTTACTAAATAACATATTCACTAAATAACAAACATCAATTTCCTGACAATGCTTTTTTTTGTGTTGAGAACAACGTTTTATTTATATCATTGTTAATACTAAACGTTTCGCCCATTTTGTCTTGTGATTCTGTGGCATCTTCAGTATGAGGATGACACATCATATAATGAGCGAATTGTTCTGTATTAACAATTATATCAATAAAATGTGGTTGTTAACTAGAAAATTTTGTTAAATCGAAGTCCGACGAAAAATAGATCGACGAGTGAAAACAGTTACCAGATTTAAAAGGCGTAAATTAATTTACAGTATACCAAGGACTCAAATTGAATATACAGAAGTGATTACATATATGTTTTTATGTATTTTTGCATGTTCATATATAAAAACACAACAGTTAAAGAGCAAATTCAAACAAAAACAAACAAAAAATATGTATTAAAATTTTTCAATAATGACGTTCAAAGCAGCCGATTACGTAAACATACATTGCAAAAATCAAATACAAATTGATTGTTCGTTAAAACGGAATACTTTAACACAATATAAATTTCAGTCAAGATTACTTGTATCAGCAGGCCAGAGGTGTACTTAAAATATGAAAATACAAAGTCAATCTCGCACTATCTCACGAATTACCTACGTGAATTGCATTAGAGCTAGTGGAACACTAAGAGATGCTGTGGTTGCTAACGAGATTAGCCGGCTCTCTCTTGTATAGGTTGGGTACTCTCGTACCTACCCTGGGTCCAGATTTTACAGACCGCTTTGGTGTTGTGCGCTTCGGGGCTAATCCTTCGCAAATATGAGACTTTGATAAATTCCGTATCACGTCCGATGGCAACCGTTCCACAGACTTTCACATCAACCTGTAGCGCCTTCGCGTTGTGTGCTTATGCAAATCATATTACAGTTTCGTCCTGAGGCTAGTTTCATGGTCCTACTCGTGTGGCTTGGATAAAAAGCACAAAATATATGAAGCATACTGTCATCTGCTTTCATTAACCATACTTGTCATACTGTATTCTAAAATGAACTCGGAGTACGTTTCACAAACTAGGACATTCCCGGACATGAAACGTGTACTTCTGAATCAACAAAAAACGCATTTGATGTGTCATTAGAATGTCATTCATAATAAACTTGCAAACTTGCTGTGTTGTTGGAAAAGTAAAATTGATTTTCAACATGACTTTTATTTGTAAAAAATATTTATAAAATAAGCATAAAATTTACTAATAAAAAAAATACATATTGTAACGTAATCGCTTTTTATGTGTGACGTCCGTCTTTTGAAAATCTCGGAGCGGTCAGAGTACCTTTTTGCGATCGTCACTTATGAATTATAATCATTAATGTTCAAATCAATCGGATTTGACGTTTACCAAACGAAACAGAAATCGAGTGTGTGTGATTTGGTAGAGATTAAGGAAGTTGTTTAATCTTAGTTAGAAGAGAGAGTAAGAACAATTTTGTTACACCCAGATTATACAATTTCTTAGTTTTAAAAATTCGCTGTTGATAAGATCAGCTGATTTTGACATCAACCTCAAAATGTTAGGTTAACCAAACACCACTGTTCGGTAATACTCCCCGGTGGATAGTCCTCTTCTTGGCTTACTGAAAATCGACAACAACTACCCTCTACAATAAAGAATACACGTTTGATTATTTAACATAAAATATTCAGAGTATTTATTTGTATAATACACAGATTTCCTCTTCTTCCAGTATACAAATATTATAATCGATCCTTTTCAGTCAATTACATTGGATCGATTTAGTTAGGTAAACATTTGAATTATCATAAAATATATTTTTTATGATTTTATAATTTTATCCTTGATTAGACATTAAACAACATATAATTTATTTTTTATTAATTTCCCCAGGGTTAAGGGTAAGTTCTTTGTGTTATGAGACGGTCAGAAATGAATAATTATATACTACGCTTTACAAGATAAAAAAAATAATAAATTTCGAATTTTTTGGTTTATTTCGTAGTATGTAGTTCCGGATTTGTCCGCAAGAGTGCAGATTATTTCCTTATTATACACATGGAATCATTTACGAAATATTGTAACTGCACAACGATTTGATATGAGGTTTTCTTGGTTAATAATGATTAATAACGTTTATATTACCTCTTTCCTCGAAGTTTTTACTTGAATGGAGCTATTTCTCGTGTTGTAGTTCTAGTTGTTTTGTAATTTCGTGGAATGTCCATACGATACAATCTCGCTAATATCTCGAAGTTTGGTTTAGCTAGGCCAGATCTTGGAATTGGTTATTTCACTTTTTTATCGGGTAAAGCACGTTATATTTGATATCTGAAGGAGTGTGAACATAAGGTGGATACTGTGAGTTAATTTTTATTCCATTTTTTCACCGTTTCCGAAAGCTTTAAAATGGTTTTAATACAATTTTTTGTGTCATCACTTTTCTCAACCGAACGGTTTTCAATCGTTTTTAACAGTTAATTCATATGTTGTTATATCGTTACTCATAGTAACCAATAATTTTTATATCAGTTTTTATTGGTGCCTCTGTTTACTTTTGAGTATATAGGGTGTTTTTAATTATTATAAATTTATTTCTTATTTATAGAAAAATAATTCTTTTTAACTTTGGTTTATTATCCAATTTGATTTATTTAAGGTTTTTCCTATTTCTTTTATGAATTTGCTAACTGCTATAATTTTTTATTGTTCGACTAAGCTTTTCGTCATTACTGACATCTTCAGGTCTTAAACAACCTGAAACATCTTCAGGTCGTTGTTTAAGACCTGAAGATGTCAGTAATGACGAAAAGCTTAGTCGAGCAATAAAAAATTATAGCAGTTAGCAAATTCATAAAAGAAATAGTAAGGATGGCTGCTAATTTAAACAATAAGGTTTTTCCGTTTATTTTCTTATAACCTTAGATATAAGTCTTTAATATTATTATTTCCTTTAATTGAATTTATATATTATTTATTAATTTCTTATAGTATCCTTACACTGCACTATTTTCTTCTGCCATTTTCCTCATACAGTATGATTTTATTTTTTATTATCATCTTATATTTAACTCTTTTATTTTTAACCCTGGGTTATCTTATAGTCAAACATAATTATTCTATTAAATATAAAATTAAACCTAGGTACTAAATTTAGTTGCCTACACAATACAAATCATACAATAATTAAACAAAATACATAACTGGTTAGTAGCAACACAGTCTACTATTATAATCAATTGTTTCTACATCTACAGCACAAGTCTGTAAGATGCTCCCTTCAAAGTCACTTATTTACTCACTGGGTACACTATAACTCACTTGTTACACTTTATATCAATTAAATATAGTTTATAATGTTTGGTGATATAAAGTAATTTAGAGCTAGGTATATTATACCCATTTCTGACCTTTATGGTAGGATAATTAAGTTATCATTTTTGGGACTGGGTTATGTAACGTTACAATATATAGATATCCACTGCAAAACGGTTAATTTTTCTTAACGTAAAGATTGTGTTAATTAAATGGGAAAATGTTAAATAATAAAAACAATAAACATCAATCGGAAAAAATAAAAGAAAATATACAGTTGCAAGTGGCATTCCGTACTTTCCTCTTGTGCCCACTGTGAAGATCTTTCTCAATTTTCTGATTTATGGTAACAGTAAACGCAAAAATCGCAAACGAATAAACACTTCTTTACAAGATGGCCGTGATGAATTGTAGACATTTGAATTTGAATCTAACTGATGGACGTTTGCGATCACAGGAGAAAGTATAAATACAGCGTTTCGGCCACCCATACAAAACCTCGGTACCCTGGATTCAATTAGAAATATATTTTTTATAACATCCCGTGTGAGTGTGGTTGTGAATACATGGGCGAATCGTGTCGACCCTTCCAGGTCCGTGTGAATGAGCCCAGAGCGACTGTTCAGAGAGGTAACACTTCTCGATAACATTTTATGGTAGGAAGCAAAAAATAATTAGTAAAGAAATAATTGGCTCTAATGAAGATTTAAGGGCGCTGGTTTTACTGTTACAAGTACGGGGTCCACCTTGACCGTCGTCTTACCTGGCGGGCACACTCCGCACAAGTAGCCCGCAAGACCGCCAATCGCCTATACCAACTGCGTCCCGTGCTATGCAGCAACGCCATGACCCGCCGCCAAAGGAAACTTATCGTCTCCACCTATGTGGTGCCGATGGTTACCTACGCGATCCCTGTATGGTGCTACTTGGCCAAGACCCATAAGCGAAAGCTTCAGTCTCTCCTTGACTGAGGATTGCGCCGGGCGTGCAAAGCCCACTATATATATACACTACTATACGGACACTGTCCCGAAAATTCTATCGCCTTACCGCCCGATTCCAGGGCATCCACCTCATTAGCGCCCTCGGTCGCTATCAATGTGTGCCAGGAGAATCTTGGACCCGCCCTCGGCGTACTCTCACCCTCAATTAATTGAATAATTAATTTAACACGCACTGTCGGTAGCAGGCCATATCCTAAATCCAACCTGTCTATCGTCCCTGCGGCAGGAGCTCTATCTGAAGCTCAGGACGCAGTATACGAGCGGGCGACGGACATGCCCTTCGTCCCGCACAGCCCTCGAACTTGTGTTACAAGTAATAACTGCATTAGTCAGATTACTAGCGAAATTCCAAACACCAGGCTTCGTTCAGTTCATAAAACCCTTTAGTTGTTTGGTGGCCTTAGCGGTTTGTGCGTAGGCGATGTTTGCCACTTACTTTCACTCAGTGGGGGCTCGTACAGGGAGGGCAAAATGGCGCAGCCCTCTCACTAAATTTGCAAATTAAACTTGCCAATAATATAACTATAATGTGTAGTATCCTTATGTGATAGATATTTTTGGGGCGACTAATAGCGATCACCCGATGTTTTCGGCATGGTCCCGCAGCCGGTCGCTAATACGAAAGCCCTCCCTGCATAGTCGGGTCCTGCGGGGAGCGCGGTAAGAGGACGTGTACACATGTCTATGCTTTTAAATTAGCGGTTGCCATAATAGGGAGGACTCTGCCCGCTGTCTGATTTCGCGGCTCTTTTCATAGAGAACCGGAGCGTTGTTCAAAACTTCCGTGTTGCTGTTTAAAGTGCATATATTTTCTTTTGTGTTTTATATAGTTTTGATTGTGTTCTTGTTGTACTTTTTGTGTAAACGTAATGTTCTAATAATTTATTCTTTACTAGCAGGTACCCGCGGCTTCGCACGCGAATATTTGTATATGATTGTTGTGGTAACTGTCGAGTTGGTAAATTGCTAATGGTACATCTATATTAATAATATTCTTATAAGTTATGAATTTCCAAAAAGTGAGAAGCAATAGATCCATCATTCATGTTTTCTCGATACGTAAAATCAAAATTTGATAATTTAGTAGATATTTACAAACATGCAGTAACACAATTAGATAAAATGTTTATTCATATAGAATAATACAAATAATGAATACATAAGTATATTGATATGAATTAGTCGAAATCGTACGTGCTAAGTCAGTCTTAAACTTTTTGGTAGAATCCTTATATACGTAAATGTATCACAGTCCAGTATACTCAGTTTTTATATACATTTTTACACCAGTGCCTCGTTATAAACTAAATTTTTTGTTCTACCGTTATCAGAGCAAATAAAGAGCTCCCTGCTTCTACTTATTACTCGAGAACATGCCACATACAGTTGTCCATGAGAAAAGCAAGCAGCTCTTAAATCCACACCAGCTTTACGTGAGAAAAGCAAGCAGCTCTTAAATCCACACCAGCTGTACGTAAAGTTTGCCCTTGTGACTTATTGATAGTCATTGCAAAGCATAAATTAACCAGAAACTGAAGTCTTTTAAATTGAAATGGAAAGTTATTGGGTATGATTGGAATTCTTGGGATAAATACTGTTTCTCCTTTGCCGCAGCCTGTTGAGATAGTCGCTTCGATGATATGTTTTTTTAGCGACCTAACTTTCAATCGTGTTCCATTGCATAACTGTGGTGGCTTCAGATTTCTTATGAGTGTAATTGGAACACCTAGTTTTAATTTCAATGTGTGAGCTGGTAATCCTGATGCAGATAAAGTATTCAAAAATGTAAAGTACCGTTTACCAAATGGTAAAAGCTTAAGAGCATGATAATGTCTTTCAGCCGCCAGCTAAACGCAACATTATTATGGTTACTGACTGACTGATTGGTTACATACCTATCTACAGCTATGCAGTGTTGTTTGCTTGTTAGGTCTTTAATCTGCGACGGACGTTAGCACGTTAGCGGTCGCGGTTTTAGTTAACGATTCCCGGCTGGTAAATGATGACGTCATGCAGCGTGATGCGTTACAGAAATTTCCAAATGATGGCCAGCCATAAGACATTATCATGTCAAAACTCAGTTGGGTAATGTACTGCATCCTCTTCATTCAAACCTGTATTAATGGAGTGATATGCTTTTCGTCTCCTGGAAATTTATGCAATATGCAGCTATTTATGACATTTACTTGTTCGTTTCTTGGTGCTAGTATCACATGCTCACATAACCACACATCATTGTGCAAATTTATAGACTCAGTATGTCCATAAAAACCTTTTTGATCAACTCTGACAGTGAAGAAACTGTACGACATAATGACGGCGGTAAACATATCGCACCATCTGTCTCTGGTATCTTACCATCTCAAAGGTTTAATAAAGTAGTAGAAAATTCGTGAATATCTGCATCACCTCCAAGTTGGACTCTCATGTATATTGTGAGTGATACTGTTTGAACGGTACGCCATATATTCGATCGTTTGACGCAAGCGTTTACTTCATCAGCTCTGGTACCTCGCGTAACTACGGGCAATGTTTGTCTGAAATCTCCGGCAAAGAGAAAAGTTATTCCACCCATAAATCTGTTGTCATTGCGCAAATCTCGTAGAGTTCTATCGAGAGCTTCTACTGATTTTTTAGGGGCCATAGTGCACTCATCCCAAACAATCAAGTCTGCATTTGTAATCAATTCTGTTTAGCACTATTTTTGGAAATATTACACATTGGAAATTCGCTGCAATTCAAATCGATCGGTATTTTAAATAAGGAATGAGCCGTTTTTCTGCCAGGTAATAATGTAGCAGCGATTCCCGAGGAAGCTACTGCTAATCCGGTCTTACCTTCGCTTCTTAACTTTGAAAGAGTCAATTTGATTAAAAATGGTTTACCTGTGTCTCCTGGTGCATCAAGGAAAAATGCATTTCCAGATTTACAGTAAACACTTTGAAGAATGAGTTGATATATATTTCTTTGTTCGTCTGTCAGTAATATTTCATTCTCTTCAACTGTAGAAAGTAGCTGTTGTCTGTCGTAAGTGGTTTCAGAAAGATATTCCTTTGAAATGTTTTGTACGGTAGACTGTGGATTTGGTAATCCGTATTGAGCTATCGGATTACCACCGACAAATGTAACAAAATCTTGTAAAAGCAGTAAACAACTATTTTCAATGCTTTCCTTGTATAAACTCAAATCAGTATCAGGAATTCAACGCATAATATCTCGAATCAAGTCTTCAGAGAAGTGGTTTTTGTATTTAATCCACAATGGACTCGGGTTTGAAATACTGCAGAACACCAACATTATTTCAAAACGTTGTCTCATTTTGTCAGGGCTAGCAAATAAACTTGCCTCTGACAATGTGTCGTTCGAATGATTGTCATTCTCTAGGAGATCAAGAGCTTGGCATGCAGCTTGAAACGTTGGATGAATTACGTTGTCGACAGTCTTGATATTTTCAAATGAAGTTGGGCCACGTATATTGTGCAGAAGTAAACGAAGAAAATAACATTCATGATTGTTTGGATGAACTGTATACACTCAACCCAATACGTGTTCACGATATACGTTCTCGCTCCCTCCTAATAAGACTCCTTGACGTCTACGTTGAAATTTTCCTGGCTGCCTATTGAAAGTGTAATATGCTGGCACTTCTTCGTACAACAAAGTTTTGGCAAAGTCATCTACCCGACATAGATAAAAAAATGCCATGAGAGTGTGTAACGGGACAAACTGAAGGGGGTTTATAATTTAAAGACTTTCATGTTAACCATCTGCAGACAACCTTTGAGGTAATCTTTTTATTCACCCAGAGTGTATTTTTGGTCACTGACTGTAGCTCCGTGGAAGGCACAGCACGGTACAAGAATGTTTATTGTCAGTAGGGTGCGTATTCATGCGTACGAGCGCACGTGTGTGCCGCCTTTTCACAACGTGAAAGTCACGTGCCGGAAATTCCGTAGACGAACATGCGATGGAAACAACGAATCACAGAGTACGAGTTGACGGCGACGCCTAACACCTGGCGGGTAGGCAACCAAGCGCAAACAGACAGTCAACAGTCGTCGCCGGCCAGTTCATCACAACGATTCACACAGTACAGCCGTAATATAACGCAGCCTCGGAATTTCGGTAGACCGAAGTGAACTGAGTAGCTAAGGTCTACCGAAATATGTAATTGTTCAGAGAAGGACAACAGGCAGAAATAGTGTCCGCGGAATGAATAATAAATGTAAACGTGAAGTATAAAAACAGTGTTGTGAGAGTGAAATAGAAAGATGGCGGAATAGCACTGCAGGTACAATATAATCAATCAGTTACTAAAAACCTAGAAAATATATTGAGCTCAAATACGAGTGGGTAAAGCAATGTAAAAAGAAAGAGTGAGAGAATGTGTGTACGTAAAAAATAAAGGGGAAAATAAAACGTAAAAGTACTGGTGTAGAAGTAGGGGCTATTATAATAAAATACTATGTAATAGATGTAGAGAATATAAATTGTAATGGACAGAATGGGGTATTTCATTTTATTAAATTCATTTCATTTTCAAGTGCCACTCTCATGTATAAATACGGTAGCAAGTCCACTACATAAAACGGTGTTATTCAGACAAAGGACAATGGAATGCAGTGTGTGTCCGACAACGCAGTATAATTCCAAGAACTTCAGTGCTGTGTGACGCACACAAACGCGCGAACACCTGCGGGGCGCGCAGACGACGCTCACAGGCTCAGGCCAAGCCGAACAAAATGGCCAATTGTAACAAATTTGTTTGCCATGTGCGAGTTAGCGGACGGAAGCATGACACAAAACACGCCCATTTGAGTGACGTGACTAGTGGCCTCAAAATTTCGTCAACGTCTAACACACGTGAATAACACATACTCTAAGTACAGTGACGAACAGTTTAACATCAGAAGGCATTGGTTTTCCTATCCAGCAACCGACGTGGTGGGAGAATTTTTGGTAGCGCTCTTCCCAGTTGAATTGAACCCGTATCCCGGTCGGGAGCGAAAAAAAACGTGTGCACACCAAATTTAAATTTATTATGTAAAAAAAAGTGGTAACCAAAATTTAAAGTGAGTTAATATATCAGAATAGAGTCAGTGAAGTAAACGGGCCAAAATAAAATGTGAGTTATAAACCTTCGGACTTAGAAACGCACGCGGCGCATGGCTATGAGAGGAATGACGCCGGTTGGGTAATCAATCCTAATAATTTCATTTTTTAACAAAAAGGGGTTCAAACAAATTAATGAAGACAATGGGGTTTTAAAATGGTGTGAATGTAGCGTGTGAGCAGGCTGGGGTGCTTTATTTAATATAAGGTGTTTATTTTTAACTTTTATTTATATAAGATTGTTGTATTAATATTTAAAGAAATTTTTGTTTTGTATTAATTATCCGGAAACAATTGATAACCTGAAAGAAATGAAGAGTTCTTAATCTAAAAAACAGTTTGAAAGAATGAAATAAAATTTTAGTTATCGTACACAAATGCGAGTCGAGTATGTTATTTTCACAACATCCAAATCACGTTACATTCACAGTTCGTGCTGGGATCTTGGACCCGAAATCAAGGTAGGTGTGAAGGTAACTATATAATTTATAATTCTGTAATAAATCGTATAATCACAGATGACGCCTAAGAACAGGGACTCGAGTTAAATATTTTTGTTAATTAATTAATTGTCAATAAAACGTATAATCACAAATTAACATTAAAATGAGTTTGTTTAAAAGGTGATAAATGAGAGTAGAGAATTATTATGTAAAGAAACCCAATAACCACTCTTACAGGTCACGAGTTCGCATATAGGACCCTGGACCACGGGAAGGTAAGAATTTTAGAAGTTGACAGTTTTTAGATATTTTATGTTTCCAAATTGTATTAATTAAAACGTAATTAAAAGTTACAAGTGGTGGTTCTTGGATTTTCTATTCTTCCGTGCAAATTATCTTCTCGAAAATAAACTCTCTGCCCATTTTCAAGATGTACATCTAGATGAATATTAGGTGGAAAACGCTCATGTATAGGGAAAGAGAAGATTCTCCATATAGCTTCAGATGTGCTTATGTATCGACCATTTTGAAACTGTAATACCTGATCGTAAGAATTTTGTATACCAATCGTAGCTAGATCGGAGCTTTTATTGACATATTTACATATATATTTAATGGATTTTACACAATTCAACATTGATGTGAGCACCAAAAGCTCGTGGAAGCACCGGTGAGTATGGAACTACCCATATATTGTCAACTATAAAAATCTCATCTCTCAAACGGATTTCACACTGAAAACCTCCATCTTCAGGACTTAGTCGGCGATAATTAGGGTAGCTGTCATCATTTATCGTCGTTTCTTTTGTAAGCGATTTAGGATATCATTTAGTACACTGACCCTCCTTCATACATGGTGACTGTGCATTAATTGTTCCACATGGCCCATGAATCATATGTGTTTTAACTATATCATAAAGCTCTGGATCTTTATTAGGGTCCGGCAGCTCTGGACTAATCACAGAATCTATCTGATCTGGTCGTATTTTTTCTTCTAACCAGAGCAAAATATGCGCATGTGGCAAACCTCTTTTCTGCCACTCTACGCTGTACATGTAGCAGACAACTGAGCCAAAAATTTTACCTTTCACTAAGAAATCCATTAATTTCTTCAATTTCAAATGAAATATGCATGCTACCAAGTCGTGTCGATCTTGAGCTGAAAAGCCTTGATGCAACTCCTGGACGATCTCTCTCCACTTAGGATTTATAGTGGACGTAATAAATAAATCAGGCCGCAAGTATTTGCGTACGTAACAAAAAGCGTCTTGCGTTCGCTCATGCATATATCGTGGACCTCCTGTGAAACTTGAGGGTAGAATGACCAAGCGGCTTAAATTATCCAAACTTTCATTATTTCGTAATGCATCTTGCAGATCTATGTAATTCTCAGCTCTTAACTGAGTTTGATGAGTACGGATGTATATTAGCCTTTCCGTCTCTATCTTAGCATACATATCAACAATATATTGATTCAGAAGCTGTTTGTAATAAATTAAATTATTGTACTCGTCTTTTCTCATCATGAGTCTGTACGAATAAAATTGTAGAGCTGAAACTTTCTTAGTAGTTTGTAACCCAGTCTGAGGATCGACTGATTTTAGTGTAAAATGATAACCATCTTAAGCTCGATGTGTTTCTGCAATTCGATGCAGCGTATGATCCCTCGCACGGATTATTATATCGCGTTTATCGCATTCCTGGTTAACTAAAACTACTGCCACCTCATTAGTTGTCGGTGCATTGTAGCGACCCCTGTGCTCTTCATTATTTTCTTTTCGATCAGCATGAATCACAGTATTGTACTGATTATTATTCGCAGATGTTACAAATTCAAACGCACTTTTCAGTTCACCAACATAAACGTTGATTGCATGAAGTAAATTTTGAAGTTCTGTTACTAATGTCTTATCCAAGTTACGAACATGATCCATTCTTATTTCAGCTTGCTGTAAATAATCAGCTATGAAATACACCTGTAGAAATTTTGGTACTTCGTTTTGTGTAGGGAGTAATGATCCCATAAGGTGATATACTTGCCCTTGAATTTTGAAAGTAGGCATGAAGCTCCCTTCGACTATTTCATTGGCTCCGAATGATGTAAATTGAGAAGCTGAATTGTACGATCTTAATGCATTCAAAAATTTTTTTGATAAAAGATGTTCTCCATTTAATAATGATTTTAACGGTGCAGGAGGAGGAAGTGTGGGATCTAATTGCACTTTTCCCACAGAGCAACATAATCCATATGATTCATTTTTCCACTCTAAAGCTTTGCAATGAGGGCAAACCATACTCGGTAACCCGATATCTGTTTCATTCGCGTAGTTAATAACTGGATTATAATTGAAACCACTATTTAATTTTGCATTCTATCGTAAAGTAGGACCTCGTGATCTGAGAATCGCTTGCCTGCATCTTTGTGCCGCTAATCTATTTTCACGAATCGTAGGACTTTCAACCTGTGAGACTTCTTCTAATCCAGATCTTTCTGAAGAGTTTCCAGGAGCTGATTGCATTTCGACTCCTTCGACGTCATTTTCAGATGCTCTAAGACGCCTCTTTCTTTCCGCAGCAGCAGTAGATCTTCCTAAACATGATCGTCTTTTTGGCATTGCAAAGCTAAAAAAAGTGAAAATGTATTTATTTGATCTATACTAATAAATCTCTAGGGGACAATTAATAATTTATACAATACAATACATATTGCACATATTACTTACCCATGACGTAAAATTAACGGAATAAAGCACTGATACTACATCACTGATGCTCATCGCATAATTCTCTATGAAGTAGGTGAAGTATAATTCTCGACAATTAATTATTCCTACTGTACATAGGCCTACTGAATATTCAAATGTCGAAGAGTATTGTTTGTCAGAATCAACGTGTACTGTATAATCAATGTTACAATATAATCAAACAGTGAATTATTGTGTTGTTTATATGAATTCCATATACTGATAAGAATTCCATATCTCTACTAAAATGTAAATATTCAAATAGATTAACTGATATCAATATACTTATGTATACACTATTTGTATTATTCTATACGAATAAACATTTCATCTAATTGTGTTACTGCATGTTTGTAAATATCTACTAAATTATCAAATTTTGATTTTACGTATCGAGGAAACATGAATGATGGATCTATTGCTTTGCACTTTTTGGATATTCATAACTTACAATATAAGAATATTATTAATATAGATGTACCATTAGCAATTTACCAACTCGACAGTTACCACGACAATCATATACAAATATTCGCGATTGAAGCCACGGGTTTAAAAAAATGAGTTTTTTTGCAATAACTTCGGTTCTTTTTAACCTATCGTTATTCGTGATCGATGCCGCGGGTTTACAAAAAAGTGTATTTTTGCAATAACTTCTGTTCTTTTTAACCTATCGTTATCAAATAAAGTGGAAAGCCTTCCGTTGGGTACCTGCTAACAGCGCGCAAAGTTTCATTGAAATCGGTTCAGTAGATTCTGAGATTACCACGGACAAACGTAGACCCGGCCTAGAGATTTATTAATATAGATTAGGCAGTGTATTCTGTGTAAGATAGTGTTTTTGTCGAACCTTGTGTACATAAACGTGTAACTTATTCTGTGTAGGCCTGAGCCTGTGTGTTCTGTACGTATTTGTTAGAAACAAAAAAAATGGCTATGAATTCAGTAAGTAATATTAAACGTTTGATTATTTTTAAATTCACTTACTAACGAAAAGAAAATAGAACTAAAAAAAATAGGGCCACCAAAACCCAATTTAGATATCTCACAACAAAATTATAAAACGGACAGGCCAGCATCAAGTAAAACAACTACACAAGAAAATTTAATTGAAACTGTTACATGCTGATTGGATATGTGGATGTGAGGTGATGAATTCCTTTTTTTGGTGTGTAGGTTTGGTGATAAACGTAAACACTGATTCAGCCTGGACTGAAAATGGAATTAAGGACTTGAAAAATTTGGGAGAAAAAAATTAAAAAACATAAAATTAGTGAAACTCATATGAACAATTGTATTGAATATTCATTGTTAGAAAAAGTCAATATTAGTTGCCAGTTAGACAGTACATATAGATTAAAAATTAAACAGCATAATGAAGAAGTCTCTAAGAACAGATACATCCTAAGTAAGTTAATTGGCTGTGTAAAGTTTTGTGGAATATTTGAACTAGCTTTAAGAGGACATGATGAAACAAACATATCTGAGAATCCAGGTATTTTTAGGGACTTAGTAAATTTAATGGCAGGCCTAGATAGCACCTTAAGAGAGCACCTTGAAAAAACAAACAATATGGTTTTCGTTGGTCTTTCTAAAACAATTCAAAATGAAATTTTGAATTCTATTTATGCAGTGTGCATTGGACTAATAAAAAAAGAAATAAATGAAACTGACTACATTTCAATTGAAGCAGATGAAACCACGGATTGTGCCACTCTGTCACAAATGGTGTTAGTTGTGAGGTATGAATTGAATGGAAAATTACATGAGAGATTTATCAGTTTTGCAGTCCACAAGATCACTCCACTGAAGGTATTAGTAATACTATTTTTGAAGAATTAGCAAAATTAGAACTTGATAAGATGCCTAGTAAAATTATTGGACAAAGTTACGATGGGGCAGCAGTAGTGAGTGGAAAACATAATGGTGTTCAAGCAAAAGTTAAAGCCATATACACTGCTATGCCCATCAACTAAACTTAATTATTGAGCGCGCTGCATCACAAAACAAGCAAGTAAAAATATTTTTCTGTAATTTAGATGGCTTTACAACATTTTTTTCAAGATCTTCCAAAGAAACTGCCATACTTGATGAAGTAGTAAAGAAACGTCTCCCAAAATGTTCTAATACCAGGTGGAATTTAAAATCCCATTGTGTGACAACAGTATTTATTCATAAAAATGACATTTCCGCTGCTCTTGAAAAAATCATAGATGATGACGAGAGTGACAAGTCCACTGTTCAGAAAGCATTAGGACTGAAAAACACATTAAATAATGATGATGTTTAATTTTAACATTTTTCAACAAAATTATGCCATCCTGTGACATTTTGTTTAATCAATTACAGCAAGTAGAAATTGACAGTATTAAAACACACCAGTATGTTGCCTCATTCAAGTCACACATTCAAAATGTCAGAGATTATATTGATTTTGATGCCAGTCTGTCTGCAACAAGTGATTTTGGAGAATCATCTCAAAATCCAAAAAGGTCACGTTTTGATGAAAGCAAGAAGACTGCAGCTAAAGAAGTTTGTGACATAATAGTTACCAACATAGACGAGAGATTTTCATTTTCAGACCATTTAGCAATAGCAGTTTTGTTGCAACCAACCCTGTTTTCTAAACATCAGCTTATCTTTCCAGAAACAAAGTTACAAATTGCTGCTAAACAATTTAATTTAAATGAAACTGCATTAAGACATGAACTGGTAGTCCTATACAGCAGGCCCGACTTCACAAAAGCAGCTGGCGCATTGGTTCTACTCAATTTTGTATATGAAAATAATCTAGTTACTGTTTTTCCCAAACTGGTAAAACTATTAAAAATTATTTGTACAATCCCTATGACTACAGCAGAAAGTGAATGATGTTTCTCAACTCTCAAACGCATTAAAACATTTACACGTAATACAATGAAAGAGGACAGACTAAGTGCTCTGGGAATGTATTCAATAAAAAAAAATGTTAGAAATAACTCCTAACTTCAATGAATTAGTTATTAAACATTCTGCCAAGCAAAAGGAGAGGAGAATGGGTTTCATGGTCAAGCAAATAAACTAATCCAAGGTAGGGAACAAATATATTTTATTTAGTAATCCATGCATTTAATAATATATAATTTATTAAGTATTTAAGTTTAGGAATGTGAACTGCTTAGGGTTATAAATAATTTCAGTTTCAAACACTGTTTAAATATTGGTAGTTTGCAAGGTAGGTTTTTGATATTAACAATACTTTTACTAGTAAAGCAAAAGGTTCAATTTTACAATTATTTCATGATAATAGCAATAATTTAGTTTCTACTGGTGACTTTTGTTACATATGGGTCCAAAAAAATTTTGCCCCCCCCCCCCCAGTCAAAAATGTTACCAGCCGCCACTGCTTTCACTTCTACTATAGAAGGGTTGTGCCCGTTGCGTCCCTGTCGCAGTGGTTTGTTGGTGGGTAAGTGTTCGTGTGCATTGTGCTTGTGTTTTCAGTGTTGTCTGTCTTCATAGTAAGTATTTATTTGTATTATTTAATCTTTTCGGACTCGTAAAACAGATTGCAGATGGGGATACATTTGTTTAATCGAATCTGCAAAGACTCTGGATTAAAGATATCCACACGTAAGACTAAGTATGGCTTTTCGTGGAACTGATCCCGTAAGGGCAAAAATTGTTTAGATGGTACTGTCCTGGAACAAGTTAGCAATTTTGAATACCTGGGCTACAGTGTGTCTTATAATGCATGCAAGACGTTGTGAATAAGTTGCATAATTTCAACCTTATGTGCAGTACCATTAGGCAAACCCTTAAATCAGCAAATAAAGGAACACGCCTAAAATGCTACAAGGTGGTGGCTCTTCCCACACTTCTTTATGGGTCTGAGAATGGACTTTAATGAAAGGCCAGGCCAGTCGCATCCAAGCGTTTGAAATGAGATTTCTCAGGCACGTGGCAAGGAATACTCTCCATGATCATAGAAGAAACATATATATGGCAGGAATTGAATATTATGAGTATACTTGACAGGATCGCCCAGTATTGGCTGAATTGGTGGGAACATCTTTGCCGAATGGATGACTGCCGCATACCCAAACAACTGTGGAACTATAAGCCGAAGAAATGGAGAGGTGTGGGACGTCCGAGGAAGCTCTGGGGTGACCAGCTGTAATCTTTTCCTATTTGAGACCAGAACAAACCATTTTTGGTTTAATCTGTGAAGATGATGATGATGATTTAATCTTTTGGTTATATATTATGTGAACTTTTGTTATTATTATTTTGTTGATTCTCTATCACTTGCTGATAGAGTATTATTTATTTCTTTACATAACATGTTTTAGTTTATAATTATCCTGAAGATGGCTGCCAGTTGTTTGGATGGCCGAAATGTCACATTTATATTTTTTCTGTTGCAGCAAAAATCCATCGGTTAGACTCAAATTCAAATGCCAAATAAACACTGTAAACACGCCAACTAAGTTTTGTCAATTGATGCTTAACCTAGCAAACATCCTTCTTAAAAATCAGCGTTTTGCAAGTCTGCTAATAAAATCTCAGACTTGGAAAAGATTCCCTCACCCCCGGACGGGTGGCAACCCTAACTTTTATATGTTTAATGCATAAATGAATGTGTGGCTGTGTTAGGACCATATTCTTTTTGTAACTCTGATGTATTATTGCAAATACGATATATAAATAGTAAAAATATAAAATACTTATCGAGTTTTCTGTTTTTTGTTTCAGAAAGCAGCCAAAAACGTTTGCTTTCGACCACTGTTTCTACTCTCTGGATGCCAGTTGTCAGCATTTTGCCAGCCAAGAAACAGTGTTCGACTGTTTAGGAAGGGATATACTTGATAATGCATTCCAAGGCTACAATGCGTGTATATTCGCTTATGGCCAAACAGGTGAGCTGTTGATGACATGTGTGTCTCTAGTAGTACACTCCTCCTGTCCGTTAAATCTCTGCTAAACCTTCTACATTTTCTCTTTGCAAGGCAGAATACTGAATTTTCATTACTCAGATGACTGTCACCAGTGCTTCCAAGTGTTAAGTTGATGAATGTTAATTTTTTGATTCCATAAGCACTGTAAAAAACAAGGCAGCAAAAGTAAAATACGAGGGGCAATTGAAAAGCTGGTTGCACTTGCCCATGTTCTTTTTCCTAAAAGAGATATTTTGATGAAAGTTGTCGGCAACACTGGTAAACTTCTGTTTTTACTTTTACTGGAAACTTTCTGTTTCCCATTTTGTTATAATGGTTAGTCGGTTGTTGGGCGCAAACAAATACCATCCAAATTAGAAATCTAGGAAGTGGGTCGTATTTTATGGGCATGGAGATATAACCCTACTGAAATTAGTCGCTGGTTGAGGGATGTGTATTTTAACACCAGGGCATTGCAAAATGATGTGAGTTGTTAAAAAATGGTACCATCAAGGGATGATGACAACATTGAATGCTTTCGTCAATTGCTGCTTGCAAATAGGCAAATCACAGTGGACGAAACTGAGGATGAATTGGTTATTTTGTATGGAAATGAGCACTACATCATCTTTGAACATTGGTAGTGTAAACAATTTGTGTATATCGTTTGGCACAAAGGAACTCTGAAAACTTTGAGTGGACAGGAGTGGAAACGCTCTCCTTTCAGTCCCAACCTTGCTTCATGTGATTTCCACATGTTCGGTCCTATGAAAGAGGTCCTTGGCGACATCATACTGATAGTCCTAAATGCAGCGCAAGAATGGTTTTAGTAGGTTGAATGGGAATTTTTCTGCAATGGCATTTAAAAACTCGTGTCTTCCTACTACAATAAATGTTTAAACAAATTGACGGTTTTGTGGAAAAGTAGATCTTCAATAATTGTACTTTCAGATCAATAAAACAATTTTCATAAATATTCCAAAAATGTATCTCAAATATTCAGAGGTGCCCATCCCCCCCCCCAAAGCCATGATACAATTTCCCCTCCAAGTATTCCAAAATCCCCCTTATTTTGTGGGCAGGGGAGATAACATACGGGAGTATGGAATAACCCCCAGTTAACAGTGGATCTTGGGGCTTTATCCAAACATTTTTGTAAAACTACAGCCATTTAAGCAGTTATTGGAATAAAAAACTAATGTTATTCTTTTCATCAATACTAAAACGTTTTCTAGTATGGCTAATCAATAACTTAATTATGAGAAATGTAAGAGCCTGGTCAAACTTGGCCTAACATAATTAGTAGTACATTAGGCCTTATCAAGATAATCTAACTTGATTCTCTGTAATTGGATTCTTTTTCTTCACTGATTTGTTTGATTTACGACGCTTGTAAGGCGGTAATTGAGCCCCTGTTTACGCAACTGGCTTAAATTCATGTAACTTCCAGTGGCGAAGCTAGTAGTTAATGAATGGGTAGGCAAAAATCTTACCTTAAATTTTTTTTAAGGAATCACTAAAAGGACGGTGGTTTCAAATCAGACGCTGAGGTAGAGTTTGCTGTTAGCGAATGGTTCCGGAAACAGCCGTAAGAATTTTACTAGCAGGGAATCTACAGATTAGTGCAAGAGTGGGACTCATGTCTTAATGTTAATGGAGACTTCTTTTAAAATCGTTGAATAAAAATGCTTTACAGCTCTAAACGTGTTTCTATTAAACAATCCTTGTATAAGTTATACACAATAATACATCTGATTGAACTTTAAATTTTTAAACTTGATTAGTTTCTATATTATATGTTTAATGTTACAAACAATTCAAAAAACAATCTTGATCATCTGTTAGTTCAGCGGAATAACAGGCACACTTTTAATAACCGCATAAAATAAGCCCACTTATAAACAACACAGCGCGCTTTAACTTAACTGTTTGCACCATAGACATGAGACATGCCTCAACGCTCTATGTGTACAGCACGGGACAATCCCCCTCCCCCGCACTTCCCATTCGCGCCAGCACATTGCTTACATACGATGTATACAAAAAACTCTGAGGCAAGTTCACGTTGCCTCATTCGCTTTATGCCGAATCTCACCTGTCACCATCTAGCGGTCGCTCAGTAAAGCACATTTCGGTTTAATAAATTCGACAGTCACAGTAACAATGTATAATCTTTACGTTACGTAGTTCATACGTATTTATAATTTTTATTCTACAGAATTTTTAGGGTAGGCATTGCCTCAATTGCCTCCATGTAACTTCGCCACTGGTAACTTCTATTTCCAACAAGGGATTATGAAAGAAAAAAGATGATTATTAATGCCAGGGAAGGTTTAGTAATAAAATAAAAAAATCTAGGTACTAAATTTTGAAACACAATTTATTTTTGGCATATATACAGTGAGATGTATATGAACAGTGATTTAGTTGACACTGGTTCTATAGTCAGTTATTCAACAACAGAGATTGTCTATTTTTGGTCGCCTTGAAAATCCCCCCCCCTTGCACCATTGTACCATGCTGTGGGAATCCCTGTAAATATTTCATAAGTATTGTTTTTTTTATGCTAGTGAACTGAGTTTTAGACTGTCCCTTCGTATGATTTACTATGCTCATCTATAACATCAATGGAAAGCCAGAAGTACAATGAAGTTATATCTTTATAGCACAAGTACTATAACTTAAATATTGTCAGCTGTGATAATCAGTCAACTTGGAAAATCTTTTTTTATTACAAAGTAAGAAATAGTTTAGAGAAATAATTCATCTTGTCCAAACAGTTGTAGGATTGAATGAAGAGAAGGTCAAAGCTTGTTATTGTAAGGATTGATTTGGGGCATCGGCTGTGGCCACACGGTGACCAGGTATCACAGGTAAAACTGAGACAAAGAGAATCAAATTACTGTGTGGGTTTGTAATCGCATTAAGGGAGGATACAAGGGGAGGCTAAATTTACTCGCAGTGTACCCCACACCACACCCATCTAATGTTGAGTATTAGCATTGTAGTCTTCTCCCCCTGTTATGAGTTTTTTAATATTAAAATCCTTTCCTCTTCTTTTATGAATACTCTATTGTTATCACCATTGAATCCTTCCTTGTTTAATTACTTACAACGTGTATATATACTCCATTATATTTTTAAATTAATTATTCCAAAAGTACTTTTATATTTGTCATTGATTATGATATGTCTTGAGTTGTTCCTGTATGTTCCAGTCCTCATGATTTATATTATTTTCTTTTTCATTCATAAGTTTGTGGAGACATTCTTATTTGTATGTGGGATTAAAATTCTAAATGGTGTGTGATGAATAGCAGTGGAGACACCAATAAGTATTGCAGATTATTTTTTAAGTAATATTTAATTTTGTATTGTAATCAAATTAATAAACTTGTATTCATGGGAAAGGATTGTTTATATAAATAACATTACTAACCACATTAATTATAAGTGTTCTGGAGTTTATACTTCATATTAAGATCAGATACTATGCCACAAAGTAGGTAGCATAGTAATTGATATACAGGTGAGGTAGAAGTTGGAAAGCACTTAACGGGAGTCACATAACACAGTGCTTTACTACAAATAAACGTTGTTTAACTTTTAAGTGTATGTTTACTGTTCTTAGAACTTTTCAGATGTATGTGCTCTGATTGTGCATACAGATGTTATTATTTATGCAGTAAAATGGCAGTGAATTTGTATTTGTATCCAGTGCCTTGTCAAATACATCCATCTGATTACATGTAGATTGAGAAAATGTCTCTTGTTTCCTTGTTATGATGTGGACACAGCTGTACAGATAGCCGCATATGCAGATGATATTAATATCATGTCAAGACGGATCACGGCAGCTAAAGAAATATTTCTGGAGCTTAAAAACAAAGCCAAGGAAGTTGGCTAGCCATACATATAGATAAAACAAAAATGCTTATCCAAACAAGAAGGGACCAGGTTCATAACAATATTGAGATAGAGGAGGACACAATTGAAGCGGTGGACAATTTCACATATCTCGGAGTGAACCTAGCAAAGACTGGATCAGAGGAGCCGGAGATCCAAAGACGGACCACCATGGCTAACAAGGCATACTTCACATTGCTGCCATCATTTAGGTTGGGGATGTGCACAGGGAAACAAAAATGAAAATATATAGGACTGTCATCAGACCGGCGTTATGCTATGGGTGTGAGGCATGGACAATCACTCAGAAAACAGCCGACATAGTAGACACCTTTGAAAGGAAAATCCTCAGACGCATTATAGGCCCAATACAAGAAAATGGCTCATGGAGACTGAAGTACAACAAATTTGAACTGTATCAAATATATAAAGAGCTACCAGTCTCAAAATTTATAAGAATGGAAAGATTGTGTTGGGCTGGACATGTTATGAGAATGGAGGATGGCAGGAACCCCAAAAGGGCTCTGCTGGGTACATGGGAGGGAATGAGACCTAGAGGTAGACCGAGGAAGAGGTGGGAAGATGGCGTTGCAGAGGACGCGAGGAACATGGGGATAAAAAACTGGAGGAGGGCTGCAATGGATAGAGTAGATTGGAGGCGGAGATTGGTGGAGGCCAGGGCCCGACTTGGGCTGTAGCGCCATAGGAGGAGGATGTGGACACAGCTGCACTTCCTATTTCTGTAGTGCCAGAAAACTAAAGTGCACTTGTATGATGAGTTGTTTACAGTCTCAGAGTTAGCGTGCAATAGTGTCACATCTAGTTCAAGTAATTACAATTAGTTGACAATTGCCAATGACATTACTTGCCAGCAGTTGGGTATTGTAGGTTAACTGCTAGTAATTGTCAGCATTGCCGTTGATAAAAATAAATTTTAACACATCAAGAAGGATTCAAAACTCTTCTATTTCCATGTTGTATATGAAGTGAAGTATTGTAATGACATTAAAAAATTGTGATAAAAAAAGATAATTACAAATTCATAATGTATAACAATAACAAATACACTAAAAACTCGTTTATCCGAACCGTGTTTATCTGAAAATCCTGTTTTTCCTAAACAATTTTTAGAAAATTTTAAAAATACACAAGTGCATTTTCCTGTCACTATACTCTATATATAATGGCGTAGACAGGCGATTCCACGTGATTTAAAGTAGAAAGTCAATACAGTAATCAGAACTAATTGGGATAAGGGGTCCTCCGAATTATCGATTTGTTCGGATTGTAGAACATAAAATATTATGTTCATATATTGTAAACATACTGTACTGTATACTGTTATGTATTATAACAGTACATTTCTGCTTCCTTTTAGAAGCTGAAGGTGGCACAGTAACAACAGTTCACATAAAACAAGCCTATGTTAATAAACAACTGTAATGCAACTACTGTATTATTATTAAATAAAGTTACTGTACTTACATATGTATTATTGTTTAAATAGGAGTTTCAGTTTATCCGAAATTTCGTTTATCCAAAACGGGCGCGTTTCCATCACATTTGGATAAACGAGTTTTTAGTGTAGAAGAGAAAGTGGAAGCACTCTGTTAGTTGAAAAGGCCGACACTATGCAGCACTATTGCAGCTTTTTACCAGTGGCTGGCTTTTCTGTGGAAGAAACTGCATGTAAAATACACAATTGAAATTGCTGAATTTAATCTACAAATTGACACAGTGATGTAATGAGATAATACATTAGAAATGAAGGTACAGTAGAATAAGGCGGTTGTTGTTTTATGTCTTTTTATTTGTCACTGCTGAATAGTGTAATGTGAAGTTGTGACCACTCTCTCTCTCCTATGGCACTATAGCCCTTGTTGGGCCCTGGCCTCCTTCAATTTTTCTTCTCATTCTCTTCTGTCAGTAGCCATCCTCCTCCAGGAACGCACATTCAGTATTTCTTTCACATCCTCATCAACCGCATCCACCCATCTTCTCCTTGGTCTTCCCACTGGTCTTTTCTCGTGGATTCTGGTATTCAGTAGTTTTCATGGTATTCTGTCTTCCCCCATTCTGGTACATGACCAGCGCACCTTAGACACTGTAGTTTTATATATTGTGTTAGCGATGGTTCTTTATACATTTGATACAGTTCAAAGTTATATCTTATTCTCCAGCCGTGTATGTCATTAACTGGTCCCAGAATTCTTTGTAATATTTTTCTTTCAAAGATATTGAGAATGTTTGCTGCTTTGGAGTTCAGGATACACATTTCGCAGCCGTAGGTTAGGATGGGTCTTTCTATTGATTTGTGTATCCTTAGTTTCGTGTTTCTGTGGATGTCTTTGAATGTGAAGATACTTGATGTGGCAAAATACATTGGCTTGGACTATCCTGTTCCAGATTTTGGATTCTTCTATGCTGGTTTTTTTCTAATATGGTTCCCAAGTATTTAAAGTTGTCCACCTTTTTGATATTGTCGATTGTTCCGTAGTTCCTTTGTCTTCTAGTCTGCACTAATATTTTTGTTTTAGCTATGTTGATTTTGAGGCCTATATTGCTAGCATTTTCTTTGAGCTCAAAGTACATTTCCCCTGCTGCATTTTTTGTCCGACACATTATGTTGATGTCGTCTGTGTAGGGTGCTAATTGGACCGATATGTTTGTCAGTACGTTAGAAGTTGTAACCACAGACAGAGTTAATTAACTGATACTGCAGTTACTAGAAAGTAGTACATACAGCATGAATCTATTTGTGTACACCGGCATTGCATAACTGAGTATTCATAGTGGACTAAGTTAACCTCGAATGAAATATACGCATGTCACAGAGCAGCAAGTAATAACTATGGAGTTTTGTTTATATCAGTTTGATTAATTTATCAATCATCCAAACATTAATATTTAAACATGACAGGATCCAGTACACATCACCCCTGTGTCGTAAAAACAAAGACTGTTTATAGTGAAGTTAATATCCAAAGTGAAAGACAATTGCAAGATCTAAAGATAGTAAATGAAAATAACATTTTTGAAAGACATTTTGGAAATGTTATTGATAGTAATGGTAAAATAAGAAATTTTATTATGAAAAAATACAAAATGGCTACTTGGGGAATAATAAGAACCAAAGTATTCACTACAGCCTGAAAAATGCAAATTTATAGAACCCTAATGTCGCCTGTGGTGTGTGTGCCTATGGATGTGAGGTGTAGACAGTGGCCAAAAATAACCAACATGTGTTGAGAACGTTTGAAAGAAAAATTCTGTGGATGATCTTGGGGCCAATTTATGAATTAATAACTAGAGAAGTCCCTTTATTTGAGAGTTAGATAAGTTAATAAAAAGAGGATATAGGAAGTGAAAGGTATAGAAAAGAGCAAATACTATAATGACTGGGTCACGTGGAGAAAAGAGATGATAAGTTTTTGTCTAAAAGGATTTTGAAAGCCATCGTTTTTCATATACAAATAGAGGAAGACCATGATGGCAATGGACGGAATATGTATTGGAGAACTTGAAGACAATGAAAGTTAATTGGGAGAGAAGATTAAGGGTAGGAATGTATTGAATAGGATTTTAAAAGAGGCCAAAACTGACCAAAGGCCGTAGTGCCAAAGTATACTGTTGCTGATGAAAGAATGTATACGATTTAATATATAACAAGGCTGTATCTGCACAATTAACAAGACTGTAACTAAATTATATTCGTAGGATTTACCTACCTTTCTTTCTTTATGAAGTGTACAAACATAAGGGTTTTAGGGCTGTTTGCAGAGAAATTGAATATGAGGGTTATACTATCTGGAAATGTTAATTTAGCTCAATGAACATAATTTCTGTAGTACTGACAGTTATAATTTATTTAAATAATTGAAGCATATATTTTATTTGAGCCTTCTTGTACCAACACTGAAAAGTTTGTATTTTTGAATTTAATTTTCTTTATAGCCTACTTAATTTTGCTCCTATTTTCAGTGCATAGTTTAACTAGAGTATTCTTATAGATGAATTATTATGGAAAATATAGTAGTACAAGTTTTAAAGTGATATATATATTGTAACGATTCACAACGTTAGGATTATTATTATAATGTTATTATTATTATAGTAGTTGATTATTAAAATTGGGATTAATGTTCATGTTTAAAAGTTTGTGGTTTAAAAGAGTATTTATCACTTCACTGTGTCAACCTCCCCACTTACCATACGTGGATGTCTTCACTATTCTCGATGGCGACTGCTTTTACTGTAAAAACACTTGACATACATATATAGATATTCCTTTTGAATATTACAAAGAATGTACATAAACAATAATACAAATTAAATGTTCAATTGCACTTTGAATGATATCAGTCATTCAAATACTACCGCCACCTTATGAGAGAACTGTTCATAAAAAAAAAATTAAACTACTTCATCTATTGTATAGAAATCAAAACTCTGTTTCCACTGATAAATAACTGAGGATTTATTGACAATGATTAAATTCAATAAACTCTTTTAAAAACAATTAATAATATCTTTTTACAAACAATAACAAATTTAAACAAATACTGAGATCTCTGTATCTCAAGGCTGGTAACACTGTTGTAAGGTACTGTATTATTGTGAACGAGGTTAGGTTCACTCTAGTTGATTATATTACCAAATTAGTGAGTTCTTTGAAGATACATGATACCAGATTACAAGATGTGAGTTTAATTAACAATATTTAATTATCTATTACTATGAAAAAGAACAAAAATTTAAAATTATAAAACTCGGTACCATAACCGATAATATCGTACTATCGTGCGTTGTGCAAAAGTATATAGCAGTTGAGGTCAACACGTGCTCTGGGATTTAAACTGTTAAAAATATTATTATTATTGACTCATTAGCTATTAGAACCATGTACTGGAAAGAGAAAAAAATCTAGAGAAAAAAACTCTTGTTATAGCTTTCATTTCAGTAAAATCATTCAAGAACAGAATTGTTTCTTTGTGACAAAATTATATTCTTCGGTTCTAGGTTAGTTTACCTAGTAACATGTAAGTGACTATTTAGAATAATTTATAAAAGTCTTAATGATATGATTACAAACATTTTATTTATAATTCGTTTGATGTGTAGTTATCATTCATAAAAATATTCGAACAAGAAAATAATTATGTGTTAATTTAAAAGTCGTAGTCAAGTAAGCGACTATATTCTATATACTGATGAGCGGTATCTAAGTTAATTCCGCCTTTCTCAATTATTCTTTAATTGTAAAATAATTATTTTTGAATTAATTATTGACATTAAACCGTGCTACAATTTATTTATTAAGTTCTGATAATTGTCCATCATAGTTTAAGCACTCAAGCGTTATGACTAGTGCAGTCCAAAACAATATTTTTCGTTCATCAACGAAAATTATTATTTTCATTAATCTCTTTAAAATAATTAAAACATTGTACTCCCTGATTGAATACACAAAACATGACCCTTATTATACACTGGTCGTGTTAATTCACTGTTCACTTAATTCACTGGACACTCGGTAATATGTTGTTGTGTACAGGTTAATGTCTGTTTACGTATTACTGTAGGTGACGCGCACATTTCAAAAATATCTTGCTGACTTTTTCGGCATAGACCTCTCGTCGTGAGTGATGCAGAACGAATGATACATTTCGTTAAAGCGTCTCTTTCTCGTCTGGTCATTTTAAGCTATTTGATTGGTTCAAAAGGTCAAACTCTCAACCCCAAAACACTTTGGTCAAATAAAACTTTTAATTTTTGACAACTCTAAGCGTGGGTTCGAGATTATATGTGACGTATGCATGGATACTCAAAATGATTGAAAAACTTATAATTGTCATAACTTTCTTATCTTTTGTCGTATAGTCGGTTGGGTAGTGGCATTAAATCGCGGACACTTGTGGCTTTATTTTAAGTCTAAATAAGCACTAAATCCGTTCATTATTAATTCACTTGGCCATCTCAAAAACTCATATGGTGATTCTTAATATAAATAAGTCCGTTTCACCATATTTCGTTACAGTTACACTGTAATACTTATTACTGAACATCTCGAGTCCATTTCTCCTTCATGTTAGTACATAAAATAGTTATATTTACAGTTTAAACAATATCTGTTAATGGCGTCCATACCGACCATGTTCGATTGTTTATATTTACATGTAACGCTATTATTCCTTATCCTATTACATATGTTGTTTGGCATCCTAACACTAATATGTACATTTATTTACATTTGTTCACATTTTATTTTGCTAAAAATGTTATTTTTTATATACTTATAGTATGATCAAAATACTTTCTGTTCTCATTTCTCCATTTTGTCACTTATTTAATTATTTTATTACACAAGGGATATAATGTTATTAATTAAAATAGTGTACAATTGTTGTACCTTGTTGGTTCAATGTATTTATTAACTTTCCATTATCTGAAAGCTCTCCAAGTTATAGTGTAGTGTTTATTTACATCTGGTTTTACAATTGCAGTTAGTTAGTTTATAATATTTCAATTATTAAACTACTAGTATTACATTTGTGAGGTGTTCTCATAGCAGTATTAGACATTTCTCTAACTACTGGTAACATTTGTCGCAATCTTTTGATAAGTTTTGATAATGCTTTTTGACTAACTATCTTGTCACATTGGGGTTCTGTCCATTTAACTTTATGATATCATATTCAATCTGATTCATTTGCTGTGTCCTTCAGTACATATGGTATTTATTGGTTTGCATTATTATTCTTAACTAGTCTTTGTTTGAAACAATTGTGGATAGTTGCTTGGTTTAACTAATGTACATGATTTTATGTTATAGGTTCACTTTCTGTGAGGTTATGTGTCAGTTGTCTGACAACAATGTGCAACATATTTTTATGCAGTGTTTGACTCAACTATTTACATCTCATTATGGCATTCTACTACAATGGTTTAATTATTAAGTTATACACATTTTTACACTATTTGTTGAAACAATAACACAGGTATTCTTAGTCTAATAATATTACATTTCTTGGTGGGTTGCACCTAGTTTTTGGTACATTGATTGTTTTATACCTAACAAACTAGCTTATTTGCTACTGTTTGTTCTGGAATTCATTTATATTTTGTCCTGTCTTGCTATGGCATTCAGGCACATTTCATATTAAGGCTTACAAAGCTTTTATTATTAGTCCCTATGAACAATTAATTTACTGTTCTGTCTCATATTTCTTTTGGTGGTCTTAATGATTATCTATGTGATGTTACAATCTTGATTAAACTTGTCACACTAATTGTCTGTGCATTTGAACTAGTTAATCTTGGATTCTTTCACTTATCCATTAAGTTAATCATTTTTCTCCGTTATAAACATTTTCACTTGTATTGTTTGTGGTGTTTATTTGGGGTAAAATGGTTATCATATCACAGGTTGTTACACTTATATTAAGTTTTCACTGTTATTGTTCGTGGTCACTCAATGATGCTAAACACTGGTTTCTTTGTCATTGATCTTCGAATAATCATTACACTTCTTCCGGTCACTATATTAATTTTAATTCCTTGTATATCTTGTGAATGTTGATGTCTTGTACTGTTCATACATTATCTTCATTCTTCATGGTATGTTTCCTTTCCTCTTCTTCTTTTCTCCTTCTGGTTAGTTGTTGCTCACTATCGGTGTTCTCCTGGGTTATACATTATTTGTGATAATCAATGTTCCCTTAGGCTTGTCATACTCTTCCATATTTTTATTCATGGTTATGGTAATCATTGTTCCATATTATTTCACACTAATAAACAAATTCGTTTGTTTTATCACCATTGTGGTTGTACTTGATTCGTATCCTTTTTATTTTAGTAATTATTTTTGTCATATCCCCTCACTATTTTGGATCTATTGGGCCTGGATGCTAACATATTATATTGGCTCGTTGTCATTTTCTCTCTTTTTAATACTCGATGATATCCTTATTACTCTTCCTTCTTCTTTGTTGTGTTGTTTCAATAATATTCGTTCGTAGATACACACTTTGTTTATATTCTCCTGTTCCTTCTTTTATGCACGTTGAAATATTTTCATGATATGTTTTTATTTGACGTATTAGGTAGTTATTTTATGTAACTGCCAGTTTGGTACGTTACAATATATATATATATATATTATAACACCTTCTCTTTATATAATATATTTGTAAATTTACATATGCCTCTTAGTTGCGGCGACAAATTATATAAAAGGCCTTTTCTTTCACTATTACTCTGCTCTGTATAAATAATGATAGAAAAATGTTACTTACCCGTGACTTTTTACTTTACCTGGGCACCAGAACAAATCCCAGATACAAATGACACGGATTCAGCTTAGCTCAGAGCATAGAGACACACTATCTCAGGATTCGTTCAGTGAATGTGGAATTCAAGGGGAATCGTTACAAATAACACTTTAAAAATTGTTGAAGTTTGTTTAGTTAACGATTAAATGTTATTTTATTAATGTTCTTGCAAAGCTAAGGTAAGGACTTATTGCTAACCTAACTCTTATTATTAACGAGTGTGCGTGAAAAGTGAAGATTAAAACGACCAATGTTCTTATCTGGTTTATTTAGGAAAATTTATATCTCCCAAACCAGTGCTAAAGAACGGGTCTGCAATAATTTGCACATTCAATACTACACCTCACTCTCCATTCAACACTCCTATATTACGTTATTACTAATCTTAATATTTAAATACAAATATGAATTTACTTAAGTGTCTTTTTAAAAATTGTTTATTGATTTTATTATTTATTTTGTTACTTATTTCATTGATCAATGAATATATTTCTTACTGATTGATGCGTCGACCGTAGATAGGAATCCGTAGAGATCCTCCTTGTGATGGTTCGGCTCAGAAGAAATGATGTTGACCAATGACGTTGACCGATGACCCCGGGCGCTTACAGATGCTGTAGCGACTCTGGTGCACAGGTTACTTCACAATTAATTAATTAATTTGTTAACTAATTAATTGGTTGTTACACAGCGAGAGTATTTATTAATGAACTTTACTAGTTCCTCTGCTACTGCAGACCACTTCTCGAACTGTTATTTAAATAAAACTTTGCGTGGTTTGCGAAATTTTGCTCGTATCTAACACACGTCTTGCCTATTTAATGTTCGAACGAAGAGTGCTCGATTCCCCAAGTCTGAGGTGGCGTCTCTTCTGAATACAGCTTTGTGATTGGTTGTTCCAAATAAATAATGCGTTTTCCATTTGAAACAATATCGAACAAGTCGACCAAACGCCCCTTAACAGGTTTGAGATGGTAGAGAATTACTGGCTAATTTCATACTTCCTCTGTTTGCAAATCGTTTGATTATGGGTATTTGCAAACGTGATTTCACATATCTGACCACAGAATATTATTGCTTAGGTCTTTCTCTGTAAGTGTGTGAAAACACCTAATTCGTACCTAGCCTAATTCTCTAGTTATTTCTCTTGGCGTTCTTCTTCTGTATAATTTCTGTAAATGTTAATTATATTGGTTGATATTTTGGCTACTTATAAAGCTTTAATTGCTGAACACTATGCAGGTTTCAGAATTGCTGTATATTGATTAGTTTTGAAGATATTGCAGTTTTAACTAGTAAAAATAATTGAATAAAAATTCATGTCTGTGCCGGCAACATTCGTAAAAGTGGCGATGTTATAAAGAGATAGCTGTGATTATACGCACAGTATGACACTTTCATATAACGATCTGATGGGTCGGCTTTATGAATCGTTATAATATATATATAACTAAACATGCGGACTAAAGGCTTGCCGCATGACAAATGGCGCCAATCGTACACTCTAGTTATTTTGGTGGCCCTAAAAAGGACCGAGTGGCGAGAACGGTGATGTTGGTAGTGCCGCGCTGAGATGTTCGGCGGCTGCGCCCGCTGTTCGTGGCGTACTGCAGTCCTCCTCTTCTTCCGGCACCGGTTGTAGAGTCGGCTGCCGGCCCAGCGAAATCCATCGTTGGCGCGGTTCTGGAGGGCGAAGACGCAAGAACGCCGGTTCTATTCTTCGGCCGTTCCTTCCGGCTGACTCCGCGCCGATGTTGTCTGAGAGAGGAGAGGAGATGAAGTGCGTCCGATGGCGTGGCGATGAAGAGTGCTCAAAATTTTCTGCCGGCCCGGGTTTTATTAACTAACCGGGATCGCTGATTGGCTCGCTCCGAATGCTGATGCCGGATTGGCTCGCTGTGTCCACCGCTGGTACCAGAGAGCAGATGTTCGCATACCGCTGCCGTCACAACTCCACCGGGTCTTGAATGCTCTCCGGTAGCCAGCCTACTGCTCTTCTCCAGATGTTGTGGAGGTGTCTGTTGGGCGCCATGTTGATTGGTGTGCCGGCTGGTAGCTCGCTGGCGTGGCTGGATCTTGCATCCGCAAGATGATCGTCGCCCCACGTTGGGCGCCACTTGTCACCGGACAAAAGGCTTGCCGCATGACAAATGGCGCCAATCGTACACTCTAGTTATTTTGGTGGCCCTAAAAAGGACCGAGTGGCGAGAACGGTGATGTTGGTAGTGCCGCGCTGAGATGTTCGGCGGCTGCGCCCGCTGTTCGTGGCATACTGCAGTCCTCCTCTTCTTCCGGCACCAGTTGTAGAGTCGGCTGCCGGCCCAGCGAAATCCATCGCTGGCGCGGAACTGGAGGGCGAAGACGCAAGAACGCCGGCGTCCGATGGCGTGGCGATGAAGAGTGCTCAAAATTTTTTTTTCGCTCTGGGCTGTGCGGTTGTGCGTCGCAGAGACGAACCGCTCGGGATCTGAGTTCCGAGCTACCTTCTGGAGCTCCTGCCTCGTGGCCCTGCCCAAGTAGGGCGTGTGCTCTATAGCAGGCCGATTCTCGGCTGTTGTGCTAGCCTACACTAGCGCAGTATACACCGAGGGCGTTTCCACGAATCACCTGGACGTATACGGTACCTTCCCAGCCCAGCCACTAGAGTCTGGGAACCGCGTCGCACGTGCATAAAATTTGCATGCAAGCCGCCTGAAAGTTTCGTCTAAGGAGCGGACGCCAAGTCCTCTCCTTAGAAGCCGTGATGAAAAGCGACGGGGGACTTTGGCCGCTAGCCGAAGACCCCTGTCGAGGACGCTCTGCAACTTCTTTTTATGCATTGCGGCGAGGTAACCCCAGACCGGGCAGGCGTAGGTAATGACCGGCAGCAGATACGCGCCGACGATCATCCTGCCCAATTTCCTGGTCATGGCTGAGCTGATCAGGAGTGGAAACAGTGCGCACAGACGAGCGGGTGCTCACTTGAGAACTGTCTGCGCGTGGGTACGCCAGGTGAGCCGACGATCGAGGTGTAATCCGAGGTACTTGACCTCTTTGGACCAGCGCAAGTACGTTCTGCCGATACATAACTGCCTAACAGGGTTCTTCCGTCGCTTAGAGAATTCGACGGCTACACTCTTGGTAGCGTTGAGTTGGACTCTCCAGTTCTCAGTCCAGTCCACGAGCGTGTCGAGCTGGCGCTGCAGTCGTAAATACGGCCGTGTCGTCCGCAAAGAGGGCCATCTGGACTCCAGGCTGTCTCGGCACGTCGTTGACGTAGATCGAGAACAGAAGGGGGCCTAGAACACTACCTTGAGGGACGCCGGCTGTGATTCGTCTCTCGGAAGAGACTGAATCTGCAACTCTCACGCAGAAGGTCCTCTCTGTCAGAAAGCTAGCAACCAGATGGAGGTAGCAGTGCGGGAGCTGGACTTCCCTAAGCTTGAATAATAGGCCATCATGCCGTACGCTGTCGAAGGCTTTTTCAACATCTAAGAAACAGCCAACGTTCTCTCCGACACCCGGCTTCCGTGACGCATTCCACCATTCTCATCAGTTAATGAGTGGTCGAATGCCCCACACGAAAGCCGAACTGTTCGGGGACCAGCACGTCAAAGTTGGTTAGATGTTCTCGTACACGACTCTGCACGAGGCGCTCAAAAACCTTGGACGTAGCGGAGAGTAGGCTGATAGGCCGGAGGTTGTCAGAGCGGGTGGCATCCTTTCCCTGCTTCGGGATCACAATGACCGTCGCCTTTCGCCATTTCTTGGGAAAGTAGGCCAGTCTGAGACACGCGTTGAACAGATCAGTCAAGAATTGAACTCCAGGCTCGGGAAGAAGTCGTAGAGCGGTGTTCGTAACACCGTCCGGGCCTGGAGCTTTTCTTGGCTGAAGTTCAGCGAGCCGATCTGAGACCTCTTCCAAAGAGATGGGTTCGGGCTCCGCCGTGATCGGAAGAGACAGAAAGTCTTCCACAGCCATCTCGACTTGTTCGTCGAAGTCCCAGTCCATGGGCGGGTTGGGAGCGAACTGTCGCTCGAAACACAAGCCCAAGTACTCGGCCTTCTCCTCCGGGCGACCCAGGAGTCGTCCGAACAGTCCAACAATGGCGGGGAGTGGAGGTCGTCGCCTCCGTCCCGTCAATGCGGAAGGTATTCTGTACGGGTGACTTTGCGGGTCCGCATCCCCCGTTCGGGTCACGTCGAGTTCCCAACAGCTACGTCGGAACGCCTTCAGACTGCCACCCAGTCGTCCGGTGAGCCGATTGTATGCTGACTTATCGGCTGGATCACGGGTCCTCTGCCAACGCTTCCAGAAGTAATTCTTCTCGCGAGCGAGAAGAGAGACTTCCTCAGGGACGCGTTGGTAGTCAGGCGTGAAACCAGCTCGCGTACGTGAAGACACGCCTATAGCCGAGATGATTGCCTCTTCGATTCCCGCTACTGCTTCGTCTAGGAGGCGAACGGAATCGAGTGGGGCCGCTGGCGGCAATCTATGGCACAAGGCCGGGCCGTAGCGATCCCAATTGATAACCTTCTTCTTGTCAGAACGTGCATAGGCGTGCTGGGTAGCGACGTGGACCAAGATGGGGTTGTGGTCGGATGTCAGCTCCGTAAGCGAGAATACCTCGACCGGGCAGACAACTCCTTGGGTCACCGCAATATCCAGAACATCGGGAGCCGCGTTAGGTAGCGTAAGAAAGAACGTGGGTTGCGCTGGACCAATTGCCATCGCCCGGCGCGATTCAACAAAACTGAGCAAGCGCCTCCCGTTCGGAGTAGTCAAGCGACTATTCCAAACGCGATGCTTGCAATTCAGATCGCCGGCCAAAATTACCCTTCGGTGGGAATCGAAGATGACGTCCAGGTCGCCGACAAGGAGTTCAGCTTGATGCTGAAACCACGAGGATGCCGCCAAGAGCTCCGTGGACCTCAATGGCGGTGGCCTCTAGGTTGGTTAGCTGCGGCAAAACGACACGATGATGATCTATAGAGGTCCTCACCGCGATCGCCTTGCCGCCTCCTCGTCGGCCAACTCGGTCATCCCGATAGACCACGTAATTTGGTAATCGAAACCGGTTCGCCGGGGTCAGGTGGGTTTCAGAGAGGAGAAGTACGTCGGGTTTGAACCGAGCCAGGAATTCTAGAAGGTCGGAATGCTTAGAACCGATGGAGTTAGCATTCCAGACTATGAGTGAGAGGTCTCGTCTAAGGGCTCGGTTCATAGAAGACCTATGACTTCGCAGGCTTCCACCAAGAGCATGAATCTCTCAGTTTCCAGGCGGTCTCGGATGGACCTGAAGGTGGATGCGACTTTCTTGAGGTCGTAGCCAGACAGAAAGTCGCGGACGAACTGTGCGTCATCGCATATGACGGACTGGACTGTTTGCCTGGAAACTGAGGCCGCGTAAGAGCGACCAGGTTTTACGGCAGATCGGGTCGTGGTGGAAGCCACAGGACCAGGGGCAGACGGTTTTGAGTTAGCGACAGGAAAAGTACGCTGTTGCGCTTCGTCGTACTTTTACCGGGAAGCAGGACTTTTCTTGGGCTGTGGGCAGGCAGGAGCTCGGGGCCGAGCATCCGGTGTGGTTATCCCGTTAGTCTTTTTGATTTTAATGTTGCCTGCTCGCGGAAATCGCGGAGGTGGCAGTGGTGGCGAGGCTTCCTCTGGTTCAGAGGCGGGAGTTGGTGGTTCCGCGGAGGTGGAGGGTTGATTCTCCGGCTCCATAACCAAGATGGCGGCTACAGGGCTTGTCTCTGCTACAGATGGCGACGCGGTTCGTTTTTGTGCCTTTGTAGGGGCTGGAGGTGGAGCCGGAGAGGGTGCGCGCCGTGCCGGTTGTGCCTTTGGTTGCGGCCTAGCCTGTGTTTTAGGCTGCCTCTGTGGTTGGGGCTGCAAAACTGGCTACCTTGGCTTCGGGAGGGGCCCCTGCGGCTTTTCCTTCCGCAGGAGTTCCGCCTTGTAGACCGGGCAGTTTATATTATTTGCTGCATGGCCTTGGCCACAATTTATACAGCGAAAATTGGACTTGTCTGACACAGTGCAGGCCTGCGTGGAATGTCCCAAGGAACAACGTAAACAGGCCGGGGCACTGCGACAGACGTCGGTATGATGGCCGAACCTCTGGCACCGGTGGCACTGCGCGAGCTTGCCCGGGGGACGACTGGATTCCACCCTGACGCGGAAGCCAAACAGCCGCGTCAGTTGGAATATCTTGTCTGCGGCCTCGCCCTTCTCGAGCTGGAGACGGACGAGTGGGAGAGGTACTCGGGTTTCTGAGTTGGTGAACAGGCGAAAAATTGCCTGCACTGGGTACCCGAGTTCTCTGAGTTCCAAAAGGATCTCCTGTGGATTAGTATGCGCGTCAAGCCCACGCAGAATTACGGACAAGGGCTTGACTCGCTTAGGAGAGAAGGTGTGGTATTGCAGGCTGTGCGCCTGCAGAAAGGCCTCGACCAAGCGATGGTCCTCGAGCCGACGGACGACAATCTTGACGTATTACCGCCAAGCAGCTTCAGATCAAGCTTGTCGGCCGACAGGCCGTGGGCCGCGATCAGCCGCCTGTATAAGGCGGCGACATTGGACACCCCGTGGACGAACAGGGGCGGCGTGTGACCAACAGCGACCGCAGCGGGAGCTGTTACCGAAGAAGTCGGAACCGCAGCCTGTTGGCCCTGAAAAGGTCCGATGTCCATGGCCGAGGTCCGAGAGGAAGCGGATCTGGTTGAATGGGTCCTCTTTGGTTTCTTAGTCGGACGTCTACGCCGACCAACGGTCGCGAATTCGTCCGACTCGTCCACCGGGAGAGGGGGAAGCGGGTTGGGGAGAGGATCGTCCGTCTCCATCGCCCGAGGCGATTCTGGCGGGTCGCCCGCGTGGGGCAAGGCAGAGCTAAGCGACTCGGCACTCGAGCCGTTGCCCGTAGTGGGCATGCTGGCCAGGTGCGGCTGCCGGGCAGGGACTGCTAGGCAGTAGCTGCCAGACGCCAGGGATCTTGGGTCCGGCCGAAGCCGGGTTACCCACGCGAGTTCCCTGCTCACGACGATGCGGGAGGAGCTGGGCTAACGACCAGCTTCGTTAGATACCAGTCCTTACCAAGACTGGTGTCCACTGGCCCCTTTACCCCGGCGATATCCAAGCTCGCTTACCACTGGTGGGGGCTTGCAAGGATCGTCCGGGGCAGCGCTACCTAACAGTCATGAGCAGGTTAGGGTTAAATGGCACTCACCAGAGCCCAGAGCAGTCCTCTTCTGTTCCTGTCCGGCAAGATGGTTTCCGGCGCAGGCGGTCCTAATAAGGGCAACTTCGGCCAGCTGGTTCTTCTACCAGCTACTAAGTTCACCGGCAGCAGCTGGCTCCTGAGTCTTCTTTCCCTGAAGAAAGCAGTAGTATTCCTCGTCCAAGCGGAGAGGTGGGCGAATGCAGCAAGGCTGTAATAGGAGCGTCCAGTCCAGGCAGGAGAGAGCAGTCCGGAGAGAGGTCAGTCCTGTTGAAGAGCTGTCTCTACGAGTCCGATCGAGGTCACTGTCTGTGCTCAAAATTTTCTGTTGGCCCGGGTTTTATTAACTAACCGGGATCGCTGATTGGCTCGCTCCGAATGCTGATGCCGGATTGGCTCGCTGTGTCCACTGCTGGTACCGGAGAGCAGATGTTCGCATACTGCAGCCGTCACTATATATTAGGGTGGAACGAAAAAATCAAGTTTGGATTTTTAATTTGTAATAGCGCGGAAAAGTTGCCTTTTGGTGTAAATAAGATAAAAAAAAGATATGAAAAATATTGGAGCACGTCTTGAGGTGCCGCAAGGACGATACATTTTCATAAAATTGCAATTTTCACTACATTTTTAAGTTTTTTTAAGAAGTTGTCAAACATTTTTTTTTAATTTCAAATACTGTCAAAAAAACAGTTTTTATATAAAAAAATACATACAATTTTTTTTTAACTTTTTGGATTATGTCTTGAGGTGCCGCAAGAGCGGTAAAATTTTATAAAAACACACTTTTTGTAACTTTTTCAAAGAATTTTATGTGTCTCGATTATGCAATAAAAGTTTCAAATAGGCGTTTTAATATGAATAGAAAGATAAAAACAGTTTAACTATTGCATTGTTTTTTGATGGAAGAAGAGACAAAACAATTCTTCAAGAAAAGAAAGGAATTAAGTTGTACAAAAAAGTTATTTCAGAAGAGCACGTTTCACTAATAGAGGAACCAAACTCGAAGTTTTTAGGCCACGTAACACCTAAATCTGGCACTGGAAAGGCATAGCAGACAGTATACAGGAGTTTCTTGAAGATAGAGAACACAACGAACAACTTTTGAACTTTACTGCTATTGGGTGTGATGGAACCGTTGTAAACACTGGACATAATAATGGTGTGATTTCTTTGATGGAAAATGAAATAGGAAGACCTTTACAATGGTTAGTTTGTTTGTTCCATGGAAATGAGCTACCTTTGCGACATCTTTTTTGTCATTTAGATGGTAAAACGAAGGGACCCAATGAGTTTAAAGGCGAAATAGGTCAGCAGCTGGAAAACTGTGCTAATCTTCCTGTGGTTACTTTCTTGCCAATTGAAAATAACCTTCCTCTTTTGGAGAACATAAATGATTTAAGTACAGATCAGAAGTATTTATTGGATATGTGTATCGCTGTATCAAGTGGAAATTGCTCACTAGATTTATCTTTAAGAAACCCTGGAAAACTTGCTCACTCCAGGTGGCTTACATTAGCAAACCGTATACTTAGATTGTATGTGGCAACTGAAAATCCAACTGAAAACCTTAAGACTCTGGCTGAGTACATTGTGAAAGTGTATGCACCTGTGTGGTTTAACATTAAGTTAAAACCTTCATGTACTTATGGTTCCAAACATCTGTTTAAGCTTATCTCATATTCACGCTATCTCTCTGATGATTTCAAGAACGTTCTAGACCCGGTTATTCAAAGAAATGGGTACTTTGCTGCAGCAGAAAATCTCCTTTTGTCCATGCTATGTGATCAGCGCAAAAATGTAAGAGAACTTGGTTTACGACGTGTTTTAAAAGCAAGAACAGAAAGTAGAGGCGGAGTCAGGAACTTTAAAGATCCAAAGATAAACTATGACGCAAAGGATTACATCGGCATGATCTCATGGGCTGAAAATGACGTAACTGAACCCCCCTTGGTAAAACATGTTTCCATTGACTCTCTCAAAGACTTTATACGGAAGACATCTGAAGCTCAACCAAATAGTAAAGTGGACCCGCTTATCGACTTTCCCCGGCTTCCTTGTCACACGCAAGCAGTGGAAAGAGCTGTGAAACTGGTGACCGAATCGGCTCAAAATGTCTGTGGTTCAATCGCAAGAGAAGGATATATAAGAGCAAAAATTGACTCACGTGAGAACATGCCAAAATTTGATACAAAAAAACAGTTTAATGTGTCAATGAAGTAGAAACAAACATTTTGCAGCTGTAACATTTGTAATTATTAAGGGTTTTTTAAATCATAAAAAATGAACTTTCAATGTCTTTAAAAGTGTATTATGATATTTTTTTACGTGTGCTCTAATAAAAAAAAATATATAATTGATTTGACGAGCTTTTATTTCAACCTTATTTACTACTATTTGTAACAACCAAAATGTTCGCAAAAGTTTCAAAATTAGCAAAAATACAAACTTTTTGACATTAAAAAATATTTTTTTAATATTATTATATTTTGTAATTACAAATTTTTTCCAATTCTAATGCTTATATATGTATTTACAACTATCTTTTGTAACATTATATGTACGAGAAAACCATAAAAAATTATTTATCAAACTTTATAATTTTTCAATTTTTTTAATTTTCTTACAAATTTTAAGCTCTTTGCGGCACCTCAAGATGTTGTAGTATAGCAACCAAATTTTTTTTTCTTCTTTTTGAACCTAAAAGGCAACTTTTCCCCACTATTACAAAACTAAACAAAAAAAAAATTAAAAAAAGGCCATTTTCGTTCCACCCTACTATATATATATTGAGGTAAATTAGTTATAGGTAAGTCTACCTAGAGCTGTTGCCAGGGTAGGCTGCGTCACTTTGTACGGCAATTTTGCCAGTGAATTTTACCGTTGTTTGAAATTCTATCAAAGTGATTTCTTCACCATATCTTCTTCTGTGTTCATCATCATCATTGTGCATCATTTTATCAGTGTATTGTGTCGTGCGCGTGTGTTTTTGTGACTCGTGTGCAGTGCGCGTCTGGTGTTCGTGTTCTTTGTCTGTCAGTGTAGTGATTCAGTGCTGGTGAAAGTCACTCTTTCCTAGCCCTTTTTTGCGTCTTCGACGTTCATTTCGGTTAATCCCGAGATGGCGTCGAACGCAACTCCCGTTCCTTTGCCGGCACCGCTGGTAACCTTAATGGAAACCTGCGGTACTGGTCCTCGTTCTACCCCGTTACCTTCCCATACAGTTAGTGCAAGTGAAAGTGAAAGTGATGATTGTGCGTCGATGTGTAGTGTGGGGACGGGGGAAGGTGAATTTTCGCTTGTGGAGGGCAAGTCTGCCAAACGCAAGCGAAAATTGTTCGCCAGCCCGCCACCGGCCGCTGCTACGCATCGGGTATCTAGTCCCGGTAACAGCGCCAGCCAACCGACTCAGTCTCCCTCTCAATCTGTGCCCAAGGGGACGGCAGAGGCAGACTACCTCGAGCTGTTGCCAGGGTAGGCTGTGTCCGTTTGTATGGCGTATTTGCCAGGTGATTTCACCGTTGTTTTTCAATATTTCAAAGTGATTTTTTCACCAAGTGCAGCACTAGTGTTGAGTTTGTGCTCTACTTATTTATCTTTGTGAAGTTTTAAATATTTTGTGTGTTATTGGCAGTAATCTCAGTGCAGTGTAGTGCGCGGCCGTTTTTGTGTTCGTGTGCTGTGCGGCTTCTGGTGAGTACGTGTGTCAGTGCCTGTTAGTTAGAATAATCAGTGCTGGTGAGTTCTCTCTCCTCTAACCACCTTTGACGTCCATTTCGGGCTTCCGAAATGGCGTCAACTAACCCTGACGTTCCTTTGCCGGAGCCGTTAAGCTCTCTCTTGGGCGCTTGCGGTTCTGCTCCTCTGAATACTCCTCTCCCCCGTGAAACCCATTGTGATAGTGGCAGTGAAAGTGATATCTCCGATGTCCATATGGGGAGTGTTGGGTCGGGAGATGAAGAGTTTTCGGTTGTGGATGGCAAACGCGCCAAACGCAAGCGAAAGCTCGCCGCCCGTCAGTCTCCCGCCTCACCTAACCAGGTCGCTAATTCAGGTAACAGCGGCCGGCAGTCTGTTAATCTTCCTTCCACTAGTTCTCAGCCTGACCCTTCTACCACTAAGTTTCCTCCTATTATCATCCCTGATAATAGGAATTACACTCAGCTTTTAGCTAATCTCCGTTCTGCCCTTCCTTCGACGTCCGTGGAAGCGAAATGCTCCGGCAAATCGCTGAAGCTGGGCGTTAAATCCATTGTAGACTTCCGCGCTGTTCAGCACTTTCTGTCAGCGCGGAACATCTCGTTCCATACCTTCGCTCTCCCTGAGGAGCGTGAGGTAAAAATTGTGATTCAGGGCATTCCCTGTCATACCCCCTCCGATGCTATCGTGCAGGAATTGACCTCACTTGGCTATACGCCAACTGCTGTGTCGGTTTTGCACGCTGGCAAAGGGGACTCTAAGCATCCCGTGAACTCTTTTCTTGTAAAGTTGCTCAAAACCGGACATTTTGAGGAGGTCTATGGCCTCCAAACACTCCTTCACCTGCGGGTGAATATTAGATCATTTGACCCGCGCCCAGGCCCTGCTCAGTGTTTCAACTGCCAGGGCTTCGGGCACTCATCCCTGTTCTGCCATGCGCCCCCACGTTGCGTGCGGTGCGGCGACCCTCACCGTGGCTGTGATAAGCCTCGTGTGCCGGGTTTTGTCCCGTACTGCTGCAACTGCAAGGGCGCCCATCCGGCTAGTTACCGGGGTTGTATCACGTACATCGAGGCAGAAAGACAGCAGCGATCTGCGCGCCCTGGCGCGCAGCGTCGTGTAGCTGGCCCGGCCCCTAATCGGCGAGAGGTCTTCCCCCCTCTCACCGGTACATCTGTCAAGGCCCCGGCAGCGACTCCTGTCGCTCCCGCGGTCTCAGTCCCGCCTGCCGGAGCGCCCGGTCCTTCCTATGCAGCTGTCGCTGCTACGACATCATCAAAACCTGTTTCCGCCCGAAAGGGTACCAAAAAGCGCTCGCGTCGCCGGACTCCCGGCCGACGCCATCAGCAGGCTCGACCTGCCCAACCTCAGCGGGATCTTCCCGCCCCTGTCATCTCCCAACCTCCGCGTGAGCAGACCATAGTTCAGTCCGCCAACCCAGCGCCATCTACAGTCCTGGCTGAAGTTCCTCAGGAACGTCCGCGCGGGTCCCGGGAATTTTCTCGGGCTCCAGCGGACCCCCTGACGGCTTGGGCCACTCAACTTGTTGACAGCATCAGGTCTGCTCCTGACACCACGACAGTACTGATGTTAGTTTTCCAATCCCTCTCTGCTCTCTTCCCTCTCCTCCCCCTCAATGGCTAGATCCCTGCGGATCGTCGCTTGGAACGCTGATGGCGTTTCCTCTCGTCGATCTGAGCTGGCGGCTTTCGTCGTGGAGTACGACGTTGATGTCGTGCTTCTCTCCGAAACCCATCTAGCCCCCTACCATCGATTCTCCCTTCCTTCTTACACTTGTTATCGTCAGGATCGTCCCCGACAGCCGCGCCAACCCCCGAAAGGGGGTACGGCGATTCTGGTCCACAGGCGGATATCCCACAGGCCACTACCCCCCCTAACTACTCGACTCATCGAAGGTTGCGCGGTGGCAGTGGACGCAGGCAGCTCGGAGTTGCGCATTGTTTCCGCGTATCTCCGGCCTGGCCTGAGCCCGCCGCCCCCGCCTGAGGAGTGGAACGCTCTCCTCGACCACCCAATCTCGACAATTGCAGCCGGCGACTTCAACGCCAAACATCCTTCTTGGAACAGTAGGGCTACCAACGCCTACGGCAGATCACTCCGCCGGTTCGTCCTAGACGACCCGGATACGCACGTCATCGGCCCTGATGATCCTACCCACTTCCACTATGCCGGTCACAGACCGGACGTTCTTGATGTAGTTGTAGTCAGGAACGTGGCCCATAACATCCAGGTCTCGTCAGTGTCAGACCTCTCGTCTGATCACAATCCCCTTCTATTAACTGTTCGAGATGTGTCGGCTTCACCCCGACTTCCCGCTGGTCCTGCTAGGAGGGTCAACTGGCGCTCCTATCACGACGAGCTATCTCGACGGTTACCATCTGTCCCAGCGGACCCGATCGCCACTCGTGACGATCTGGATCTCCGTGCCACTCATCTTCAGGAGTTGGTCCAAGGTGTCATGGATCGACACACATACAACGTAGAGGTGAATCGTAAATCGGCCCTTCAACCGGAAGTTATCCACGCCATCTGGCTTCGGCGCAAGCTCCGCCGCAGATGGCAACGAACCCGAGATCCCGCCGTCAAACGACGGTTTCAGGCCCAGTCTCTTTACGTCCAGCAACTTTTGCGGGACGTAAACTCTGATCAGTGGGACTCATACCTTGAGTCCCTTGAAGTCGACCCAGCCTCCGTCTGGAGAGCGACGAGTCGCCTTACTCGCGAGAAGCGTACTCGCAACCCGCTGAATACCCCGAACGGCATTGTTTCTTCACCGGAAGGCAAGGCAGAGGTCTTCGCCGACTGCATGGAGACTCAATTCACCGTTCATGGAGGCGTCTCGGACCCTGCCTTCTCGGTAGTGGTTCGAGACTTCCTATCTGGTTATTTTTCCCGCCCTCCACCTGACCCTCCCGCTCTCTTCGACAGGGACGAACTAGTTTCGTCTATCTGTCGACTAAACCGCCGTCGCGCCCCCGGTCCTGATCGGATCGGGGCCGCAGCTTTGCAACATCTCCCGGCCTCGGGCGTTGAATTGGTCCTGGATCTGTTCAACTCCAGTCTCCGGCTGCAATACTTCCCCCGCCTGTGGAAAAATGCCAACATCTGTATGATTCCCAAGCCCGGCAAGCCTCGAATGCTTGCAGGCAGCTATCGTCCCATATCATTGTTGCCAGTACTCTCAAAGGTGTTTGAGCGTCTCCTACTCGCCCGCATCTGGCCGCTGCTGGATAACTTTATTCGGAGCGAACAGTTCGGGTTCCGTAGAGAGCACTCGACAACTTTACAACTCGTCCGAGTTGTCACAGCATTATCTGACGCCGCCAACAAGAAAGAGTCTACGGGCGCTGTCTTGTTGGACGTGAGTAAGGCCTTCGACAAAGTCTGGCACGAAGGCCTTCTCTACAAACTCGCTCACTCCCCCATCCCACCGTCCATTGTGCATTTCTTGCGGTCATACCTCTGTGAACGTACCTTCAGGGTTAGCGTCGAAGGGTCCTGTTCGTCAGTCCGACCCGTCGCCGCTGGCGTTCCGCAGGGATCTGTCCTCGGCCCCGTTCTGTACCTAGTGTACACGAACGACCTGCCTGTTATTCCTGGAGTCACGTTATCTCTATTCGCTGACGACGCAATGTATTACTGCAGCTCCCTGTCCCCGCGAATTGCGTGTTCAAAGCTGCAGCGTCAGTTGAATCTGCTTCCGGCCTGGCTACGGAAGTGGCGGGTGCTGATCAACGCGGAGAAATCCGAGGCGATCTGTTTCACCAGCAAGTCCACTTCCCGATGCCAGACCCTCTCCCTCGAAGGGAGGCCTATCGCCTGGCAAAAGTCGGTGAAGTATTTGGGCGTTCGGCTAGACCAGCGCCTTAGCTTCAACGGCCACGTGACTGCTACCCTCAACAAAGCTCGAGGCGTCCGAGCCAAAATATTTCCCATGCTCTCGTGCCGCAACCGCCTGGCTTTGCGCACTAAAGTGACGATCTATCTTTTGTTTCTCCGGTCAGTATTGACCTATGCTGCTCCCGCATGGTGGTCGCTTGTGTCGACCACTAACAAGTGTAGGCTGGAAGCTTTCCAGGCCCGTACCCTCCGATCCTTGTCGGGGTCTCCATGGTTTGTGAGAAATAATGTCATTCGTGGAGGCCTTCGAGTTCCTACCCTTGCCGATTTTGTCCGGTCGCTTGCCGAAACTCTCTTTGCTTCTGCAGCGGCCTCGTCCTTTCCATATCTCCGTTCCATCAGCACGTCTGAACCACCTCCCGCTATACGTGTCAAGCGCCCTCGGGCGATCTTAGATGACCCCCCGTAATTCTAATAAGCTGTGACTTAGGTTCCCGAGCAACTCTATCTCCTTGTTACCTTCCTATCCTGTCAGATACCTTCCCCAAGTATGTTGGTTTGCAAACTGCTTGGCGCTGTTACCGATGCCACAGACACGGCGGTTCCCTGCCTCGCGGGGAACGACCGGCGCTACAAGGCGCCTGCATGCCGGGCCGGGCGCGTGCGGCATCTGCCGTTCGCCCCGCGACCGGCGGCAGTGTTACCATGACCCGGTACCTATATATACAAAATTGAAAAATTTTCCGCCGCCTTCTCAGTTAACTGGTTGGCGTGTCCCTCCCGAAAAATTTAGGAAACCTTCTTTTGAAAGTCCAGCACTGTTTTCTTCTGACAGCCATCGGGCACGTCCCGGAAGCTGTAATAAGCCACGGGCGCAAAGACGCCCCACTATGCAATGCAATGCAATGCAATCTGTGCCCAAGCCTAAAATTCCTCCGATTGTCATTCCCGACAATCGCAATTATAGGGAAATTCTTCGTTCCCTCCAGAATCTGCTTCCTTCGGCCAAACTCGAGGCCAGGTGCCAAGGCTCCTCGCTTCGAATTGCGGCCACAACAGTCCCGGACTTCCGATCGGTCCAACAGTTTCTTACCGATCGGAAGATTTCCTTCCATACTTTCGCGCTTCCTTCAGAGCGCGAAATTAAAGTTGTTGTTTCCGGACTTCCTTCCTGGACCGCCCCCGATACCATCAGGCAGGAGCTTGTCGCTTTAGGCTATTCGCCGACGGCGGTAAGTGTACTGCATGCTGGCAAGGGGGAAGATCGCCGTCCTGTGAATAGTTTCCTCGTGAAACTACTCAAAGTAGGCCAGTTCGAGGAGGTCTATGGCCTCCAAAACTTCCTGCACCTTCGGGTGCAAGTTCGTACTTTTGACCCGCGGCCAGGCCCCTCGCAGTGTTTTAACTGTCAGAGGTTTGGCCACTCCAGCTTATTCTGTAATCACCCTCCGCGTTGCGTGCGATGTACTGAGCCTCATCGTGGGTGTGATAAGCCCAAGACGGGGTTCACGGCCATTTGCTGCAACTGCGGCGGGGACCATCCGGCTAGTTATAGAGGATGTAGGGACTTTATATCAGCCATGAAGCTGCAGCGGACTCCTGCTCGCCCTGGCGCGCAGGCAGGCCGTGTTGCAGGTCCCCTCCCTAACCGCAGAGAGGCCTTCCCACCTCTCTCCGGAGCATCATCTCAGGCCCCGGCAGCAGTTCCGGCTGCTCCCAGGGCCCCAGTTCCGCCTGCAGTCGACGTTTCGGCGCCGCCTGCAGTCCCTTCTGTCCCGGCGCCTGCCGGAGCGCCCGGTCCTTCATATGCGGCTGTGGCCGCTACATCAGTCCCGCCTTCCGCTCCTCGGAGCTCCAAACAGAAGCGCACTCGTCGCCGTCAGCGACAAGTTCCCCAGGCCTTGCCTGTAAAACCTCAGCGGGCCCCGCCCGCCCCCAGCCATCGACCTAAGCTCCCAACTGAGCAGACCCCACGTCCGTCCCCGAGCCCTGCGCCATCTGCAACACCGGCCGAGGCCAGCCAGGTCCGTCTTCCGGAATCTCGGGAATCTTCCCGGGCCCCGGTGGACCCCCTGACTGCCTGGGCTGAAACTTTGGTAAACAACATCAGGTCTGCTCCGGATACAACCACGGTTCTCGCCCTGGTGTTTCAATCACTGTCTACCCTCTTTCCTCTTCGTCCTTTGAATGGCTAGGAGTCTTAGGATCGTTGCGTGGAATGCCCATGGGGTAGTCCCTCGACGATCTGAACTGATGACTTTCGTAACGGAGTACGACGCTGATGTCGTCCTCCTTTGCGAGACTCATCTGGCTCGCTACCATACCTTCAACCTGCCATCTTACATCTGTTTTCGTCAGGATCGTCCCCAACGGCCTGGCTGTCGCCCCTCGGGGGGGGGGGACAGCCGTCTTAGTCCACAGGCGGATATCCCACAGGCCACTACCCCCTTTAGATACATCTCTTGTTGAAGGTTGTGCGGTGGCGATAGACGCTGGCGGATCGGAGTTGCGCGTTGTTGCGGCGTATCTCCGGCCAGGCCTGCGGCTACCTCCACCGCCCGAGGAGTGGGACGCTCTCCTCGATCATCCCCTACCAACCATTGTAGCCGGCGACTTAAATGCCAAGCATCCCTCCTGGAACAGCAGAGTAGCCAACGCCTACGGAAAATCTCTGTATCGGTTCGTCTCCGACGACCCGGTACTTCAAGTCATCGGCCCAGAAGACCCTACTCACTTCCCCTTTTCCGGTCATCGACCGGACGTCCTTGACATTGTCATAGCCAAGGACGTGACCCATCACATCCAGGTCTCGTCAGTGTCGGATCTCTCATCCGATCACAATCCCCTTTTTATAACTGCCCGTGAGCTGTCGGCCTCACCCCGACCTCCCGCTCAGATTGTTAGGAGAGTCAACTGGCGCTCCTATCATGATGAGCTCTCACGGCGGTTACCATCACTCCCCGCGGATCCGATCGTCACTTGTGACGATTTGGATCTCCGAGCCACTCATCTTCAGGAGTTGGTCCAAGGTGTCATGGATCGACACACATATACTCTCGAGGTGAATCATCGTAAGTCGGCCTTACCTGCGGAAGTACTCCACGCCATCTGGCTACGGCGCAATCTCCGCCGCAGATGGCAAAGAACCCGTGATCCCGGCGTCAAAAGGCGCTTTCAGGCCCAGTCTCTTTACGTCCAGCAGCTACTGCGGGACGTAAACTCTGATCGATGGGACATGAGTCATACCTTGAGTCTCTTGAAGTCGACCACGCCTCCGTCTGGAGAGCGGCGAGTAGACTGACCCGCGAGAAGAGAACTCGCAACCCACTTGAAACTCCGAACGGGGTTGTATCTTCATCAGAAGGCAAGGCCGAGGTCTTCGCCGACTGCATGGAGGTGCAATTTACTGTTCACCAAGGCGTCTCGGACCCTGCCCACTCGGCAGAAGTCCGTGACTTCCTATCTGGACATTTTTCCCGCCCTCCCGAAATCCCAGCCCTCCCGTTCGACAGGGATGAACTAGTTTCATCTATCTGCCGACTAAATCGCCGTCGCGCCCCCGGTCCTGACCGGATCGGGGCCGCTGCTCTACAAAATCTCCCGGCCTCAGGCGTTGACCTCGTTCTTGAGCTGTTTAACTCCTGTCTCCGGCTACAGTACTTTCCCCGCCTGTGGAAATCAGCCAACATCGTAATGATTCCGAAGCCTCGCAAGCCGCGCATGCTTCCTGAAAGCTATCGTCCAATCTCTCTCTTGCCAGTCATCTCGAAGGTGTTCGAGCGTCTCCTGCTGGCTCGCATCTCGCCGCTGCTAGATGGTTTCATCCGCAGCGAACAGTTCGGGTTTCGCAGAGAGCACTCGACCACGCTTCAATTGGTCCGCGTTGTTACGCACTTGTCAGACGCCACCAACAGGCGAGCGGCTACGGCCGCCGTACTGTTGGACGTGAGCAAGGCCTTCGATAAAGTCTGGCACGAAGGTCTTCTCTTCAAACTTGCCAATTCCCCTCTACCATCGACCATAGTGTTTTTCCTCCGGTCGTATCTCAGCGACCGAACCTTCAGGGTGAGCGTCGACGAGTCCTGTTCTACAGTTCGACCCGTCGCCGCCGGCGTACCTCAGGGATCTGTCCTCGGCCCCGTTCTGTACCTTGTGTACACGAACGACCTGCCTGTCTTGCCCGGAGTCACGTTGTCTTTGTTCGCTGACGATGCTATGTATCACTGCAGCTCCCTGTCCCCGCGATTTGCGAGTACAAAGCTGCAGCGTCAGTTGAACCAGCTTCCGGACTGGCTACGGAAATGGCGGGTGACGATCAACACGGAGAAATCCGAGGCGATCTGCTTCACCCGTAAGTCCATCTCCCGATGCCAGCCCCTCTCCCTAGCAGGGAGACCCATCGCCTACAAAGAATCGGTGAAGTATTTAGGCGTTCGGCTAGATCGTCGCCTTTGCTTCAACGCCCACGTGACGGAAACCCTTGCCAAGGCTCGCGGCGTCCGAGCCAAATTATCTCCTTTCCTCTCGTGTCGCAGCCGCCTGGCCATGCGCACGAAACTTACCATCTATCTACTATTTCTCAGGTCTGTATTGACCTATGCGGCACCCGCCTGGTGGTCTCTTTTATCCACCACCAACAGATGTAGGCTGGAAGCTTTCCAGTCCCGAACACTCCGATCCTTGACTGGGTCCCCTTGGTTTGTAAGGAACGACGTGATTCGAAGGGGTCTCCGTGTTCCTACCTTGATTTCCTTTGTCCGGTCGTTGGCTCTAACTCTCTTTGCTAAAGCCTCGACCTCCACCTTCCCGTACCTACGAACCATCAGTGCATCAGAACCACCACCGCCCATTCGGGTCAAGCGCCCTCGGGCGCTTCTTGATGACCCGCCATAACGCCATCCTCTTTAAATTAAACAAAAACAAGTAATCATCAGTCCTAGACCAGAGTATTTCACCAAACTGTCCTTCTTTCCTTCCTGTCCCCCTCCTAGCACGCTGAGCCGGCTGCTTGTCGCTGTCATCATTCACTGGCACGGAGGCTCTCCGCCTCGCGGGGAGCGACCGACGCCCTCAGGGCGTCTGCTGACTGGACTTGAAACGGGCAACATCTGTTGCTCGAATCGGTACCAGCGGCAGTGCATTAAACAAATAAAAGTTATACTCCCCCGCCTTCTCAGTTCACTGGTTGGCGGTTTCCTTTTCCAGTTTTAGGTAACCAGTCGACATGTACCAGCACTATGTTTACTTCTGGCAGCCATTGGACACGATCCAGATGCTGCAATCAAGCCACGGGTGCAAAGACACCCCGCATCCATAATGCAATGCAATGCAGTTATAGGTATTCAGACCACTTCAGACCCAGCTCTTGAACAGAACGGACCTCTCCTGGACTGCTCTCTCTGGAAGACGATTTCGCTGCTTTCAGCTGCTGACCTGCTGCCTTCGACTACGAGGACAGACACACATCTGCTGCCCTGCTTGCTGGACAACTTGCCTTAGAAGAAGAAAGAAGACTGCAACTCAGCTGGCTGGTGAACTGAGTAGCCAGCACAACAGCTGAGTTCGTCCGTCGGACCTTCTAAGGGCCACCAGCCAAGTGACCCTTTTCAGGACCACCAACCGCCGTTGGAAAGGAAGCATTTCCAGCCTGCCAGAGCTGTTGGTTGCGCAGCGCATCTAGCCCGCTGACGCTCAGGCTCTTAGGTAGCGCTGCCTAGGACGATCCTTGTGAGCCCCCACCAGTGGTAAGCGAGCTTGGATATCGCCTAGGTAAAGAGGCCGGTGGACACCTCTCTTGGTAAGGAGAGGTATCTAACGAAGCCGGTCATTTGCCCAGCTCGTAGTAAGCCTGAGCGTTTCAGTCCCGCTTGCGATCCGGCTCGGGCCGGACCCTAGGTCCCTGGTTACCGCCGGAGGCAGCCTGGCTGCCTCTGGTCGGCAAACCTCCCGCTCGTTGGCGGAAATGCCCGCTCCGGGCGCGTCAACGAGCACGCAGTCGCTCGCCTCTTCCATACCCCACACGAGCGATTCGCCGTGTTCTCCGGCTATGGATGCGGACCAAGTTGTCGATCCCCGGACGGTTCCGCTGCCCGGTGAAGAGACCGACGCTTTCGTGGCGGTTGGGCCACGGGGGCGCCCGGTTAAGAAACCGAGGCGGAACCGGTCCTCCTCAACCTCTTCCTCGGCGTCCGCCATGGAAGTTGTCCCCGCCGATGGCGAATCCGGCTCGGGGCCGACTGTGCCCGGCGCTGCCCAAGCACCGCCGGTCATTCGCCGCATCCCGCCCGTGTTCGTTCACGGCGTGAACAACGTCACCGGTTTCTACCGGCGACTCATAGTGGCTCCCGGACTTTCCCCGGCCAGCGTTGACCTGAAGCTCCTTGGGGGCGACACTGTCAAGATCGCTGTCCGCGGAATGGACGAGTACCGCAGCGTCATGGCGTTCGTCGAATCAGCCAACCTGCAATACCACACCTTTACCCCGAAACACGTGAAGCCTCTGTCCCTCGTGCTCAGAGGCTTAGACGTGGACTCTCCTCTCGAGGAAATCCTCGATGAGCTGCGCGAGCTGGGTTATCCGGTTCGCGCGGTACATCGGGTATTTGCTCCCGCCGGACCAAGGCGTCCAATTCCCCTGGTCCGCATCATGGTCGAGAACAGCGAGGCAGGCGCAAGCCTACTCTCTCTTACGCGGCTTTTTGGTTTCCGCGTAAAAGTGGAAAGAAGCCGCGCTCCCGGGGCTCTGCCTCAGTGCTACAAGTGCCTACGCTTCGGGCACCATTCAGAGACTTGTTCAAACGCTCCGGCGTGCGTGAGGTGCTCTCTACCTCACGCTAGTAAACACTGCGATGCCCCTGCTTTCAAAAGGTGCATCAACTGCGGCGGAAGTCACCCCGCCAACTACCGGGCATGTCCGGTGTTTCAGCGGGAGCTCGAGCGGCGAAAGCCGAAAGGGCGCCTGCCACCACCGAGGCATCCGGAAGCTGGTTCTAGACCTGCTACCGAGCAGCCAGGCCCTTCGCCTCCTGCTACGGCTGCCGTGTCTTTCGCTGCAGTTGCTAACAGGCAACGGAAACGTAGTAAAGGCCCGAAGCAGACACCTGTAGTTCAGGCATCTCCATCTCAGGCTCCTTCCCAGGCCCCTGTCCCGCCTCAGGCGAAAAAGCGCCGTAACCTCGCGGCTTCTAAGCAATGTGAGACAGACCAGCCACTGCCAAACATCTCGGTTGTGGAGCCTGAGAATTCTCAACCCTCCCCAGCACCGGAGAATCCTGCCCCTGCTTTAGAAGCAGCCTCGCCTGACCTCCCGCCCCCGCGGTTCCCTAATGCAGGCAAAAAGAAGCGGCAACGTAAGCCCCGTGGCGCTAGATCCCGGGCTCCTGCCAACCCAGCCGCACAGTCCAGACAGCCTGCGCAGAGCGTGAAGACCGACGTTATCGCATCTGTCCCTCTTCCTAGCACCTCCGCTAGAGGTGCTACACCTGGCCCTAAGAAACCCCTGGCTTTCACCAATCCCCCGATTGACAAGCCTCGGCGCTCTTATGCGCAAACAGTCTCCGGGCACTCTGCCTCAAAAACCGTTCCAGACGACTATCAGGTCGTCAAAGACTTCCTTGCGGAATTCGACCTCCGCAAAGTTGCCCAGACCTTCAGGTCCATCCGCTCCCGCTTGGAGACTGCCGATACAACCGAGAGATTCATGCTCTTGGTGGAAGCCGCCACTTGTGTAGGTTTTCTATGAGTCGGGTCCTCAAACGTGATCTCTCAATTCTTTCCTGGAACGCCAACGGGTTGTCCAACAAGATCCAGGAACTCCAAGAATTACTGGCCCGACTCAAACCCGATGTAGTGCTTCTCAATGAGACCCACTTGACTCCTGCGAGTCGGTTACGACTGGCCAACTATGTGTGCTATCGAAACGACAGGCCGGGCACTGCTGGTGGCGGCACTGCCGTCGCAGTGAGGCTCACTCTCGAGCGTCACCGAGTCGTCTTGCCTGCAATGACTCACCTCGAAGGCACCGCTGTGGAGTTGTTGAACACTCTAGGCGGTGTACAGATGGTCGCGGCGTATAAACCGCCGCAAAAAGAGCTCCTTCACCCCGATCTAGCGGTCGCGTTCGATGCACACAGGAGGGTCATCATGGCCGGCGACCTGAACTGCAAACATCGCGATTGGAACAGTCGCTTGACTGCCCCAAACGGGAAACGTTTGCGCAGGTTTGCCGATTCTCGCAGGATTCAAGTGATTGGGCCTACCCAACCTACGTTCTACCCCTCACAACGCAACGCGGCTCCCGATGTCTTGGACATAGCGGTGATCCAAGGAATTGACTGTCCGGTCCATGTGTCCGCGCTAACGGAACTATCGTCCGATCATCTCCCCATCTTGATACACGTCGCTACCCAGCACGTCGTACGCAGAGATGTCAGGAAGGTGGTAGAATGGGACCGCTATGGCCCGGCGTTAAGTCGCCGATTGCCAGACGCGGGACCACTCGAAACCGTCCGCCAAGTCGACGAGGCAGTTGCCGCGTTTGACGAGGCTGTCGTATCTGCGATCGACGCGTCTTCCAGGACGAAGCCTGGCGTCACGCCTCACTGGCAGCGGATCCCTGAGGAGACGAGTGCTCTCGCTTGCGAGAGAAATCGCCTCCGGAGACGCTGGCAGCGGACCCGTGATCCGGCCGACAAGGCAGCGTACAACCGGGCGACCGGCATTTTACGTCGTGAAATGCAGGCCTACCGGAGACGCTGTTGGGAACTCGCCGTGGCCCAAGCAGGGGACGGATCGGACGAAAGTAGCCCTTACCGGATACCTTCGGCGTTGGTAGGGAAGAGGCGCCGGCCTCGCATCCCGGCCATTGCTGGACCTTTCGGTCAAATCCTGGCTCGCCCGGAGGCGAAGGCCGAGTACTTGGGCGCGTGTTTTGAGCGACAGTTCGCACCTAACCCGCCCATGGACTGGGACTTCGACGAAGAAGTCGAGAACGCAGTGGAAGACTTTCTATCTCTTCCGATCACTTCGGAGCCCGAACCCATTACTAGGGAAGAGGTCACAGATCGGCTCGTTGAACTCGTGCCGAGAAAAGCTCCTGGCCCGGACGGCGTCTCGAACGCCGCTCTTACTCGACTCCCGGAGCGAGGAGTACTTTTCTTGGTCGCGCTGTTCAACGCGTGTCTTAGACTGGCCTATTTTCCCCAGAAATGGCGTAAGGCGACTGTCATAGTGATCCCGAAGCAGGGAAAGGACGCTTCCCGTCCCGGCAACCTCCGGCCCATTAGTCTACTGTCAGCCACGTCAAAGGTCCTCGAACGTCTCGTACAACGGAGAGTACTAGATCATCTAGGAAATTTCGATGTACTGGTCCCCGAACAGTTCGGCTTTCGTGTGGGGCATTCCACCACTCATCAACTGATGAGACTGGTGGAATACATCACGGACGCCGGGTGTCGGAAAGAGCAGACTGTCGCCTGTTTCCTGGATGTGGAAAAGGCCTTTGATAGTGTCTGGCACGACGGGCTCTTGTTCAAGCTCCGGGAAATCCAGCTCCCAGATTGCTACCTTCGCTTGATTGCTAGCTTTCTGACGGAGAGGACTTTCTGCGTGCGAATAGACGACCACGTCTCTTCCGAGGGACGTATCACAGCCGGGGTACCTCAAGGTAGCGTGCTAGGGCCTCTCCTGTTCTCCGTGTATGTCAACGACGCACCCAGAGAGCCTGGAGTCCAGATGGCCTTGTTTGCCGACGACACGGCGGTCTATACCGCCGATCGGAACGCAGACTTTGCTATCCCACGACTTCAGCGCGCACTCGATGCGTATTCGACGTGGACGGAAAGCTGGAAAGTTGCCGTCAACGAAACCAAGAGCTCCGCGGTGCTATTCACGAAGCGCCGGAAAGAACCACGAGGCCGAGTGAGACTCGGTAGAACGTACCTGCCCTGGTCGAGGGAAGTTAAGTACCTCGGTGTCCACCTAGATCGTCGGCTCACCTGGCGTACCCACGCTGAGACGATGCGAAAGAAAGCGTCCGCTCGTCTCGCGCAACTGTTTCCAATACTTGCCAACAAGGCTATGACCCGCAAGCTGGGTAAGTTGATCGTCAACGCGTATCTGTTGCCGATCATTACCTACGCTCTTCCCGTCTGGGGTTACCTCGCAACCGTTCATAAAAGAAGGTTGCAAAGCGTTCTCGATAGAGGTCTTCGGCTAGCGGCCAAAGTCCCCTATCGGTTTTCTTCTCGTCTTCTGAGAAGAGGACTCGGTGTCCGCTCCTTGGATGACACCGCAAGGCGACTTGCACGTAAATTTTACGTCCGAGCTGCGAGGACCCAGACAAACCCTCTCATAGCTGGCCTTGGCAAGTACCGAATACGTCCAGGTGAATCTTGGAAACGGCCTCGACAAATACTGTACTAGTCGACCTAGTACGAGCATGTCGTTGTATCGATCACTAAAATTTAATTAACAATATTCCGTCTGGACAGGACCACTAGGCAGGAGCCCCTACCGGAGGCTCGGTACTAGGATACCATTGGGTCGTCTCACGACGCGCAACCCAACAGCTCTGACCTGGGTTATAGGTATTATAGTAATATATATATATATATATATATATATATATATATATATATAGTCACTTTCTGCTACAGTCCGTTTCTTGATGTATATAATACATTTAATATTTATAATTAAATTTACCTCAAGATGTTATTTTTTTTCCATTTTTGGAACATGTTTCGGGTACTATCTTGTACCCATCCTCAGCCTTCCGGTTTTTTTGTCTGGTGAAGTACATATGTGTTGTTGGTTGACTATTATTATTGTGGCTTCCTGTTGGCTTCTGGTATTTCAAATTGGTTTTATTGCGTGTGATTGTGGTGTATGTGTTAGTTTTTTGTGTATTTTCAATGTTGAGTGCTTTGAATATTGTGTCATGTTTTGTATTGATTTGTATTTGTTCAGGTATTAGTTTGTTTTCTGTTTTATGTTTGTATATTTGTAAATTTTTCCAAATGTTCATTATGGTGCCTTTGTGTGGTATATGTTTTATTAGTGTTACATTGGTTATGTCTGGGAATTCATGTCCTTTGTTTTCTGTTTTATGTTTGTATATTTGTAAATTTCCCCAAATGTTCATTATGGTGCCTTTGTGTGGTATATGTTTTATTGGTGTTACATTGGTTATGTCTGGGAATTCATGTCCTGTGTTTATTGCATGTGTGGCTACCTCCTCTACATAATACTCTATTTAATGGTCTTCTCTTTTCTATTAATGTCATTTTTTTTAACATTTTATTCTGGATAATACAAAATTTTTCTCAGAGTGATAGTAAACATTGTTTAAAATATCTTAAGTGCGTTCACTAGTTGCTTGTTTTGTCGTGGTATGTATTAGATAATCTTTTTTTCTTTTCTTGGGGTATACAATATTCATTTGATAAACATTTTTCTTTCTCTCTTCTTTCCTTTATAATAATAGCCTTCTCTTATATTACTCTCTTTGTTGTTCTTCCCCTCTACTCCTTCAAATGATAGTTGTTTAAATCATTTATTCTGGACTGTTATAATTTTTCTCTCGTATTCGTCGTTTACCCAATAGTCGTTGGTCTCATTTTTATTTATTATTATCATTTTCTTCTCCGGTTTGCTTTGGTCCATTTCCAAAATTTTCGTCCCTTTTTCTCGATGCGTTGGTGTTCTGGTTACCCATGGTCACTCATAGGTGCGCTTGTTGTTTGGATCATCTTTATGTTCAGATGGTTCCCAGTATTTGTAATGTACCTCACTATCATCTTGTCCTTCCATTTCGTTGCTGTTAAAGTTTCCTTTAATTTGAGGTCTGTAGTTGTGGTTGGATCCAACCCCTTCTCAGTTAATTCTTGGTCAGTTGGTTGGCATTGCGATTCTTCTTTTGTAGCCTTTCGAGTGGTATAACAGGTTGAGTCAATTGTTTCATTATTTGGTTTGCTTCCCACATGTGTTCCTGTCATCTCAACTATCGATGACGTCATTGATCAGTTGAGGAGTATTTTTTTTCTGGGTGTATTTACTTTGCTTACCCTCTTGATAAAACTTCTTCTCCCTGTTACATGGTGATTCACTTCGAACGCCTTTACTAGGTTCTTGTCATACTTCTTACCATTGGTCATTATTCTATTATCAATGATTGGGTGGTTTATGAAATTAATTAGACCACTCCTAGTCATTTCTAATAATTCCTGCGTAAGTCTCACTTTCTTGGGGCGTATCATCCCTCTTATCTTCATCTTCTTCTCTTCTGTTTTCTTGATTAGTTGGTTCTTTATTCCCCTATCTTCTTCGGTTTTCGGATTCACTTGTTCCGTGTTTTCATCCTTTGGTATCTCTCCGGTTTCTGGTTTGCTGTCGTTTTTCAATTTTTCTCTCGCCTCCTTAAAACTTTCCTTCATTATTTGGCGTATTTTTTCCATGTTTTTCCAGCTGTCTTCCTTCAACTCTTCCTTTAATGATTCGAAATTTTTTTTATTTTCTTCCATCATACTCTTCAACATCTCTATTATTTCTGCCTCCTGTGCTTTTGTTAATCCCGACATTTTCGTTGTGTACTTGCAGCTGCCTCGAAAATTAGGTTAATGATTATTTTTATTAATTAGGTTGAATATATTTTTTTTTTTCACCTTATTCGCTCGAACGTTGTGCACCAATTTGTAAGAAGAAACGAATGAGGCTCGTGTTATTTCGTCCCTCGTTGTTGGTGTCAATTTGTTAGTAGACGAGACTCTCTCGTGTTTAAATATTAGTCTCAGGGTTATTTATTTAATATGGGGTCTTGTAATTTGTTTATTATTATTATTCAAAGCTCGTATTTTATTATTAAGTCGTTGGTTAGTGATTTATTCCACCGATTCTTCATTCTTCTCTTGTTTGGGTTTTCATTGTGTTCTTCTCACTGATTTATTTCTCTTCTTTTGTTTCCGTTGTTCTTCTCACTGATCTATTGGGTAAGGTATGTCAGTCGTCTCGTCTTTAGTCTTCTTTTCTTCTTTATTGGTACATTTACTAGTAATTTCTTTTTCATGATACTTCACTTAGTTTAACATATGATACTTTCTCCTTCTGTATCCCTGGTGGTATTCTTGACCTTTTATGTATTCTTAACAGTAGTGGCATTCAAATTAATTTTTGGTACGTTGGTGGATGTAGTGTTATATGTACCGTTACAATATATATATATATATATATATATATATTGAAACTAGCACTTTATATGCGTTGTTGTTGTGTCGTGTTGTGTATGAGTACCTACCTGCTGTCCGATCTTGCGGATTCTTCCGACTAGGGCGTGTGGATTTTGGATTTGAAGTTCGCAAGCTAGTAATCTCAAATTTATTGCAACAACACACAAAATAAGTTACTTTAAAGGGGGTGAGTTTTGTGAGACTGGTAGGCTTTATCGTACAACAATAAAACACTGTAATATGGGGTAATAAAACGTTGTTTATTACTCCAACAACACACAAGAATAAAATGGTTATTATATTATCAATTTCTTACAGTTTAAACAGTGAATCAATGTTGACCAATGTTTTTCGATTGGTTAATAATTGAAAAGAAACTAAACTCGTTATTTGGCGAGTTAATTGCAATTGAAAATTTAATTAATTAATTGATTTGATTTGATTAAATTTCTTTAACTAAATTGAATTTAACGGTTAATAAGACAAAATATAAAAACTCTGAAGTTAATTAGAATAACTTTCAAAAATAAATTAGACGTGACAGTCTAGTTCACGTTATTTCATTTCTAGTGATTTGACTTCCGTTATACTGCAGTATGAACTAATAATTAGATTGTTAGTTAAGATTTGTATAGCGCTTTTATACTACTTCTATTTTCTTAACTACAGCTTACTAATGACTTTAGAGTGCTATACAGATTATCACAATGAATTTATTCTTAATTACTAGAGTCTTTGCTTTTTTGTATGGCACCTGAATTATTTGAATTACAATGTTTTTAATTGAAAAGATAGAAAATTTGATGTTGAAAAATAAATAAGTGGATTTTGCTTTCCTGTTATTGAAGAGGATGTTGTTCCGATTGTCCCTCGTTGATCCCGGTCCGGTCGCTAGAGAAAGTAATCTGCTTAGAGCTGCTGGATTCGGTCGTTGAGTTCAAAATTCGGCAACACTCTGCTTCCTTGCTGTTCGTGAATATTTTAACGTCTGCGGCTCTCTGCTGGAACTGGTTTCTGTCCCTCGTCGATTCGCAAGTCGCACGTCAGCGTGTGTGTGTTTCGTTCGAGTGGTAGCTCTGCTCGTCAGCTGTTCACCAATGATTTAGACGGCCTCTCTGCTGTATTCTTGAAGTCTGGTCCTGAAGTCTGGTGGATCTCTTGCGTGCTTATGACCACAGCTTGCAGTACACAATAAGCTTGGTTGATGTAATGAAGAGTATCTCGCCTTTACGCAACAATTACGAGCTATACAGTTGATCTGTAATTACTGTGTTCGTAATTGCGTGTGTGTTGACCACGTAGAGTCTCCTGATGGATCTTCACCACTATGGTTACGAGACGATCGAAGAACTACGTCTTTACTTCGTGAGTACTGGCAGAAGAGTGATGTTTCAGCCTGAAAACACCGCGCTGGTCGGGGTTTGGTCAAATGATTTGATTGGCTGACACACTCTCCCTACTACATAAAATTTGAATTCCCTTGGTCCGTGAGAATGAAGTTAGATTCCCACAGACGGAGAATTAATATTATTTTTGATATTATTATCCGGCGGAACTAATTTGTCGGTCGGATTTCCTGTGCTTATTTAATTTTGCAATATCTTGGTTGCAAACCAAGTTGTGCGAAATCTAAAATATACAATCTGTCAGAAATTATTATATCTATGACATATTCAAATCTCATTAATGTAGCTCTATTTTTACAGGAGTTATTCAATTAATTTAATTAACTCTTTTATTTGTTAATTATATTGCGTAAAATTTGCACACGTCATTATTAATATTTCGGCAAACATTTTGGCTATCTTGGATTTCGCCTTAATTTATTAGTTTCCGAGATATTAATAATTAACAGTTTGGGTGTGGCCCTTCCTTGTACAGCGAGCTGATTACATAACGGCCACGTGTGCGTCGCTTCACAAAGCATTATTTTCATTGCTCTACATACAAATGGAGTTTTGATTGTGATAATTTATTTAAATATGATTTTATTATGCAGGCGACATATAACTCCAAATAATTAATATTTGGTTCTGTTATATACGCCCACTCCCATTAAAAAAAAAAAAATGAATGTAATAATTACAGTTATTTATTTTTTTTTTTCAATCATTACACACGTATTTTGTAATCACTATACTTATTACCTATACATTGGATTACTTATTCTCAAGACACATACATAGGTATGCACGTGTATTGCATGTTATTGCATTATATACAATTTAACTCTAAATACATGTATTAGAATATTATATTTGCAATTTATTGTGTATCAATGTTTTTAAAACGGGTAATAGCTAATTGCAGCGGTTAAAAGGTTTGTTTGTAAACAGTGGCACACGCGCAAAGGAATTTGCTGACAGATTACATTCGTTATCGCCTGCCGCGCGGCTAATTGCTTGACCTACATTCAAATGTCAGTCGGCAGTTACCACTACCTGCGTAACTATTTCCTGCCGTGTGTTTGTTTTGTTGTACACGCCCGTTATTTACCATGTTATAAATGCGTTATTATTAATACACAAGCTATCTACAATTATTATTAATAATATAAAACACACGTAATTTATTTTAATTTTAATTATTATAATACAATTATTAAAATATTATTTTTAAAGCGCATCCAGTATATCATAGGCATTTTTATGGGTGGCTCTACAATATTCCGCTATGTACTCGTCGAATTCGTATGCGTCCCCGGATATGATTTCTACGTCTTCCCACGCTGACTGTGTGGGAACGTCGTCGTCACTTTCCTGTTCCACCGGACGTACAATTGTCGGAGCCCATTGTTGCATTTTGTTAACGGCCAACCACGGTTCCGTACCTTCCGGTTGAAATACTTTGTCAACTGGCGTACAAAGTTCAGTAGAAAAATCACTTTTCTTAAATCTAGCATTTTTCTTATTTTTACCTACTTTATTTCGATACATTTTAGCATGATTTATGGCGCTTCCACCCTAGAGGCGCCCGTTTCCAAGTTTTTTGGAAACTTACGATTCTTTTTCTTCTCATTGGGGTCTTTATCGCTTGGAGTATCGCTGTCTTGCTCTATTGTATCAGTTCTAGCTATCTCAACCGTTTGCATAGCTCTAATCGGGGCCCCATCGTTACCCTTATATTGCCCTTTCGGTCTACCAATATTTTGTTTGCCTTTGTATTCAAAGGTCTTATCTTGGGGTTTTGACGATGTCTGGGGTGGAGTAGAACTAGTACTCGGTCCCTGATCAGGTTGCTGGTGATATTGTTCCCGTGTATTCTGCCCTTCGTTATTTCGGCGAAAATCAGGATTATAACGCCACCCACCAAAATCAAAAACTGTCTCGCTTTGGGACACTAGAATGAGGAGTTCATCGATAGTGCGTATACCCTGCGTAAACACGGCTACTCTTATGTTGTGATTAAAGTGATAGGCAAGTTTCGTGACTATGTCAATCTCCGAAAATGCTGGGGTTAAATGCTTGGTGCGTTCGACCTGCTGGATTATATAATTTTCCGCGGTAATACCCAATTTCCTATCAAATCGGCCATACTCCAGTTCATTGCGTAGAAGTCTTTGAGTATGCGAGTTCCAGTACCGGCTTTCAAATTTTTGTTTGAACTCCGCGTATGTGGACACTCTATCGCGTACAATGTTATACCACTTACGCGCCGAATCACGCATCGCGTTAACTACCCACTGTATTTTGTCTTGATCTTCTAGTCGGGTACCTACTCTAGCCATTTCACTCTCACACGCTAACAAAAATTCAATATGGTTTTCGTTATTTTCCCCCGTAAAATACACGCGATTTTTCTCGTCAACAGGACCTTGTACCAAAATATTAGGAGCGGACCTCCTCCGTACCTCCTGTCGTACTTTCAAAATCTCGTCGTTTAACGCTTGTAAGACACTCTCTTTATTAGAGTCTATGTTAGATCGCGTCTCTACAATTGAAGCGTCTAATCTATCTACTCGCCGTTGTGTTTCCGTCGCGTCGGCTTGAATCTTTACCTCAAGAGAGTCGACTTTTCTCGCGACGTCTTGCGTTTGTTTTTCGCAGCGGCTAATATGCTCCTTGAACCGGCCCTCCATACGTGTTACTTGTTCAATAAACGATTTTTGCATAGTGGTCTCAAAAATTTTAAACCGTTCATCTATTTTAGTATTGACCGTATGTACTTTTTCAGCGATTTCAGCTACTTTAGCGGTTAATTCTTTATTACTCTCACCGATTTCCACGACTTTAGCAGTTAATTCTTTAGTGCTTTGTTTAATTTCCGTATTTATATCGGCGTTGCTTTGTTCTAATGCTTCGGTTAGACTAACTCTTTGCGTCTCGATCTTAGACGTTAACTCTGCGTTATTCATCTTAGCATTGGCTGTTATTTGTTCAAATTTCGCGTTCATATTTTCCGTTATATCGCGTTTCATTTCCGCGTTCATTTGCTGTATTTGTTTAAGTATTTTGTCCATATCCATTTTAAATACACAACAATTTCAAATATAAACAATTTCAAATACCCAGAATAGTTTCAAATACACAAAATAATTTCACTGCTGTACGAGCACCAGTCACAAAACTCTTTGGGGATTGTTCAGTTGGACGCCAGCTGTTTTAAGAAGTAAAACAGCAAAGTTTATTTTAACGTGAAAATTAAATTTAAATTTAATGAATTTAATTTTGTCGAGCCCCACGAAATTGGAGCGCCATTTATAACTTTGCTACAAATGTGGCGTTTCAATTTCATTGTGATTTAATTAATTTAATTTAATTTAATCGTGCCCCACGTTCCGGGCAAGCCATATGAAACTAGCACTTTATATGCGTTGTTGTTGTGTCGTGTTGTGTATGAGTACCTACCTGCTGTCCGATCTTGCGGATTCTTCCGACTAGGGCGTGTGGATTTTGGATTTGAAGTTTGCAAGCTAGTAATCTCAAATTTATTGCAACAACACACAAAATAAGTTACTTTAAAGGGGGTGAGTTTTGTGAGACTGGTAGGCTTTATCGTACAACAATAAAACACTGTAATATGGGGTAATAAAACGTTGTTTATTACTCCAACAACACACAAGAATAAAATGGTTATTATATTATCAATTTCTTACAGTTTAAACAGTGAATCAATGTTGACCAATGTTTTTCGATTGGTTAATAATTGAAAAGAAACTAAACTCGTTATTTGGCGAGTTAATTGCAATTGAAAATTTAATTAATTAATTGATTTGATTTGATTAAATTTCTTTAACTAAATTGAATTTAACGGCTAATAAGACAAAATATAAAAACTCTGAAGTTAATTAGAATAACTTTCAAAAATAAATTAGACGTGACAGTCTAGTTCACGTTATTTCATTTCTAGTGATTTGACTTCCGTTATACTGCAGTATGAACTAATAATTAGATTGTTAGTTAAGATTTGTATAGCGCTTTTATACTGCTTCTATTTTCTTAACTACAGCTTACTAATGACTTTAGACTGCTATACAGATTATCACAATGAATTTATTCTTAATTACTAGAGTCTTTGCTTTTTTGTATGGCACCTGAATTATTTGAATTACAATGTTTTTAATTGAAAAGATAGAAAATTTGATGTTGAAAAATAAATAAGTGGATTTTGCTTTCCTGTTATTGAAGAGGATGTTGTTCTGATTGTCCCTCGTTGATCCCGGTCCGGTCGCTAGAGAAAGTAATCTGCTTAGAGCTGCTGGATTCGGTCGTTGAGTTCAAAATTCGGCAACACTCTGCTTCCTTGCTGTTCGTGAATATTTTAACGTCTGCGGCTCTCTGCTGGAACTGGTTTCTGTCCCTCGTCGATTCGCACGTCGCACGTCAGCGTGTGTGTGTTTTGTTCGAGTGGTAGCTCTGCTCGTCAGATGTTCACCAATGATTTAGACGGCCTCTCTGCTGTATTCTTGAAGTCTGGTCCTGAAGTCTGGTGGATCTCTTGCGTGCTTATGACCACAGCTTGCAGTACACAATAAGCTTGGTTGATGTAATGAAGAGTATCTCGCCTTTACGCAACAATTACGAGCTATACAGTTGATCTGTAATTACTGTGTTCGTAATTGCGTGTGTGTTGACCACGTAGAGTCTCCTGATGGATCTTCACCACTATGGTTACGAGACGATCGAAGAACTACGTCTTTACTTCGTGAGTACTGGCAGAAGAGTGATGTTTCAGCCTGAAAACACCGCGCTGGTCGGGGTTTGGTCAAATGATTTGATTGGCTGACACACTCTCCCTACTACATAAAATTTGAATTCCCTTGGTCCGTGAGAATGAAGTTAGATTCCCACAGACGGAGAATTAATATTATTTTTGATATTATTATCCGGCGGAACTAATTTGTCGGTCGGATTTCCTGTGCTTATTTAATTTTGCAATATCTTGGTTGCAAACCAAGTTGTGCGAAATCTAAAATATACAATCTGTCAGAAATTATTATATCTATGACATATTCAAATCTCATTAATGTAGCTCTATTTTTACAGGAGTTATTCAATTAATTTAATTAACTCTTTTATTTGTTAATTATATTGCGTAAAATTTGCACACGTCATTATTAATATTTCGGCAAACATTTTGGCTATCTTGGATTTCGCCTTAATTTATTAGTTTCCGAGATATTAATAATTAACAGTTTGGGTGTGGCCCTTCCTTGTACAGCGAGCTGATTACATAACGGCCACGTGTGCGTCGCTTCACAAAGCATTATTTTCATTGCTCTACATACAAATGGAGTTTTGATTGTGATAATTTATTTAAATATGATTTTATTATGCAGGCGACATATAACTCCAAATAATTAATATTTGTTGCTGTTATAATATATATATATAATTAGATAAGTAGATAGTTTAGTTCTACAAATAAATGATGTAGGCTGGAAAATAAATCACAATATCAACTGGAAATTAAACCAGCCACCTACTCCAGTATATAGTGGTTGTGTTGAATACACCTAATAATCTCTTAGAGTATAACAGTCAAGAATGCATCAAGTAAAAGACAAAATATATGTAGTAGCAAATATGGCAGTGCTCACTACATTATTAGCCTTAAACAGCTAAGCAAGCAAAACGGGGTTTTTACCAAATATAAACTAAACAATTCTTCAAAGCATTGTAATCCTTAATTCTAATCTTAGAATTCACATGAGGAATGGGACATACTTCAGGAATGCAGGAATGCATTCTAAAGGCTATGTTAAGAAGAAATTTTATATAAACATATGTCCGAAAACTCTTCATTTTCAATATTTGACTTGTGAAAATTTTCACCTTGTTTTCTGCTCCAAGGCTAAAATTAAGCCCTACTGAAATTTTTTGAACTTGAATTAAAGGGTAAATGTGATGGTTTCATATGGGTTTTGGCCTGAAAAATTGAAATAAGAAGGTTTCAGTACTGGATCATGAGTAGTTTTATACAAACGTTTCGTAAAACTCAAGAAATCGGTGTAAAAAAACACATTATTATTGGTTTGATATGAATTTATTTACTTGTTTAAATTGCCAACAAATAAATGTAAATTTGTAATATAATTTGTAAAGAATTTAATTCTGAGAAATTTGATGTATGAAAAGTAAGTTTAAAGACAAATGAACGTTATAAAAAATCAAATTAGACTTAAGAGTTGTTTAACTTCGTGTGAATAATGAGGTGGTGACCATCTGGTAAAAGAACATTTCAGTCTTTTTTCAAGATATATGTCTTCTAACAGGATTGACATCAGAGTTTGTAAAAATCTTTGTATGAAATACCAGTAAGGTGATCTTGAATAGTGAATGGTACAATTAACTGGTCTCCAATTATACCACACTATATATTTAATGATAACCAGTTCTGAACATTTGACTCTGTTATTGCATTTGGATTTGCAGGTGTCCACCTGTGACTGTTATTCAGATTTTGTGTTCCGTTTCTCACAAAAATAGATTCATTAGTAAATGAACACAACAATATTTCAGTTTTCTTGTACCCATTGGCAAAAATTTAATCTTAACTCACAGTCACCTAGCTGAAGATGTTGAATAGTATGCAAATGATAAGGATAAACGTTTTCTTTCTTTGGTGTTCTTCAGACTTTAGTACAAGGCATGCCTGTTCGATGTGAAATCCTTCTGGTGCTGAGTTGGGAACTGCTTTGTACATTTAAATTATATTTTCTTCCAGATACAGGCTGTTCTACAGGGCTTTCAACAGAACAAGCAACCTTTCGAAATGACCCGTTAGTTCATACATCATGAAACACCAGTGAACATGTTTTGTTATGAGGTATTCTCCTGACTGATTGGAAATCTTCATCGGTATTCTTGTTTTGCAGCTCTGGAATTTCCATTACTAAAACCGTACAGAAGAACAATATCTGTACACTCATGATTTAAAAATTTCATGGCATCTCGAAATTGTGTTTGAACACACACACACACACACACACACACACACACACACACACACACACACACACACACACACACACACACACACACACACACACACACACACACGCACACAGCTGTTTTCTGATTTGAATTCAGTTTTGAGTCTGAACAGTACAGAATTTTTGTAAACTATAGTGTTTTTTATAACTTTTTAAAACAGGTTAGTTAATGTAGTTGACATTTTTATTTAATTATTCTATCATTAGTAACTGAAATTAACAATTTTTATTCACTGAATAAATTATCATTATTAACAAATAAATAAATAGTTTGCAGTATATTACTAGAAGAAGAAATTTCTGACATTTTTGTTGTTGTTTCTTCTTTAATAAAATTTGATTTTTTATAACTCGTTTGTTTTATATTGACTTTTCATACATAAAATTTCTCAGAATTAAATTCTTTACAAATTGTATTACAAATTTACATTTATTTATTGGCAATTTAAACAAACAAATTCACATCAAACTTAAAAAAATGTTTTTGACACCACTTTTTTGAGATTTACAAAATTGTTCTATAAAACTACTCATGATACAGATCTCTAACCCTCTTTTTTCAAATTTTCTGGTTAAAAGCGATGTGGGACCATCAAATTTACCCTTTAATTTAAGTTCCAAGAATTTCAGTAGGGCTTAATTTTAGTCTTGGAGCAGAAGTTATGGTGAACATTTTCACAAGTGATAAATAGAAAACAAAATGTTTTTGGACCTGTGTTTATATAAAATTTCTTCTTTATTTTAGCCTTAGAATGCATTTCTGAAGTATACCCCATTCCTCATGGGACACCCTGTATGTTTAAGCAGATATTTTCAGTGTTAAAGTGCAGTTTTTAAAGTGATTCCTAAAAACAGACAAAAGACAGAAAAAAGAACATAAAATTTGTTGAAATGTTACTAGAGGATGTGAGCTAAAACATCTGTTAATGTATGTTTTTACCTTTCAGGGTCCGGCAAGTCATTCACGATGATGGGCAGTCAGGATAACAAGGGCATCATTCCGCGGCTGTGTGACTTACTGTTTGACAACATTGCCAAACAGCAAAGCACTGAACTTTCGTATAAAGTTGAAGTCAGCTACATGGAAATTTATAATGAAAAGGTGAACACGTTTGTAAATTCTTATATAGTTGTTTTAGTGGATACATTTCCTGCAAGCAGTCTTTAAAATTCCATATTTTATGAGGGCGATTTGAAAAGTTCGCAGGCTACCATGTAAACGAATGTGTGGCGTTTCTGTTTTTCACTGCATCGTGGTGCCACGAACAGCTGTGAAGCGTCAAGTCGGGTCAAGTCATTGTTGTGGAGAAACAGCTGTATAAATAAGGTTATCTCACAGCAACGCTGAAAATGGAGAAAACTGGACATCAAATTTATTGTTAAGAAAGGTTTAATGCCAACAGAAATTTTTAATGAGATCAATAATGTGTTGGGTGATGGATAATGTGGGGGTGACCTTCATTTACTACAGTGAAAAAATAGGCTACTGAATTTAAACGTGGTCATGCAAGTTTGGAAGATGACCCGCGTACTGGGCATCCGAAAAGTGCCACTACACCAGAAATCATTAATAATTTCAGAAATCACGATATTGTTTTGGAAGATCGCCATTTGAAGGTGTCTGAAATTGTTATGACTGTGGGCATCTCAGATGAAAGGGTACATCACATTCTTACTGAGGAATTAGGTATTAAAAAGCTGTCTGCAAGATGGGTGATACGTTTGTTGACAAGTGACCAAAAACGCATGTGAATGTAAGCTTCTCAAGAATGTTTGGACCATTTTAAGAAAAATCCAAAAGATTTTATTCGTAGATTTGTAACTGGTGAAACTTGGGTCCATTACTTCACTCTAGAAACAAAACAACAGTCGAAACAATGTATGCATAGTGATTTGAATGGATAGCAGACAAATGGTAAAATCAATTTTGTCTGCTGGAAAGTGTATGGAGCCATTTTTCTGGGATTCTAAGAGGATGTTGGTACTAGATTGCCTTGAAAAGGGTCAAACTATAATTGGAGAGTATTAAGCTAACTTTTTGGGCCAATTAAATTTAAAAATTTGAGAAAAAACAGGTTTAGCAAAGAAGAGGATAATTTTCCATCAGGATCTTTGTGCGTTGTGCCTATGGCAAAAATCACCGAGTTGAAGTATGATCTGTTGCACCATCCGCCTATAACTGTAATTTACGTTTGCTAGATATTACCTTCTGAAAGCCCGCTATTGGAGCACCAAATATACTGTTAATAACCCCAAGATGTGGTGCCAAATATAACTGTGATTGTTTTTATTACTCGTTGTCATTAATTATATTGTTAATTAATAGATTACGTTTTTTCAATCTAGCAACGGTAATTAAAGCTACAATGAAGTCTACTGATGTTAATTGTAATTGTGTTGAGTTACTTATGCGTGATGAGTACAAAAAAATCTTATATGCTCAAGAATTCCTAGAACTTTACTTCTGGAAATCCGCCTACGTTGAACTCTGGTTTCTGATAGGATATCTTACTTCCCTACTCTCATTTCCTTGCTTTTGGTTCCACCTGTGACGATAGTTCGATTTCACACGCGTCAATCATCCTGTCACCTTTTTCTTATATCCCATTCTGACACATTCTCTTAATTGTCTTCTAACGCACAGCTGCCTTTGGTTAATGAGTGTCTCCACTGTGTTCTAGATTTCGCCGTATCTCTTTGTCTGACCCCTCACTGACTTTTCTATACCCAGGCGAGACCAATTCCAGCATTGTCTTCCAATGTCCAGCTGCATCCTCTGTTAGAGTTCACACACTTGGTGTGGCCTTTCTTAGTAAATATCTCTCTGGTGTTTTTGCTATCCCTTACTCAGAATCACCATTTTCTTTAACGTCCAGATGTGCTCATTACATTAGTTTAATAACCTCCTGTGTGGCTATCTTTTGTACTTCTGCGTGTACTTCTCACCAGGACCACTCTTTGGTTTCACTACGCGTCCAGTAGCCCCTGTTGATTAGTGCGTTCGCCTCCGTCGTATTCCTTCCTAGTATTTTCTCATTGTACTTTGCTTTGGCGATTGTTCTACCTATCAGCCAGAACAATACCTTAATTGCATGCTTTCAGCTGCTCTTGTTAACTTTGTTCACACGCCTTTGCTCTTCTTTGTGTTAACTCCTTTCATACGTCAAAGTCAATCCAACAGCTGCCACCTGTTTTTTTTTGCGTTTTGGCATTACACCTGTCCCCAATTTGGGTCCATTGGAGATGATCTCCTTGAATCCAAGGGATCCCAATTTACGCCCTTTACGTGGTGCTTTCAATGATACCTCGACATCCTGTCTCAAGTGTCCCTCATCCTATGAATATGGTGTAGTATGTGAGCCATTTACCTGTATGACTTCATCAATTTTGATGGTTCCTATACCATAACTTATTTTATTGCCTTCATATTTTAATTATGAATCCATTTTTTTACGCTTTACATATAATTATAATGCCTATAATAATATTCATCGATAAAATCTTACATCTACTTTTATTTCTGTCTCTACATGATTTTATTCCTACAATTGGTTGTCCTTATTTTCACATGATACACAGATATATACACAGAAAATAACTAAACATTACATTTAATAATAATAATAATAATAATAATAATAATAATAATCATCATCATCATAATCGTACTAATATTAGTAGTCCTGAAAATTAGATTATCTATTCATATGTACACACTTAGCATATTCGGTTTTATTTCAAATACTACCTATCAATTTAGTATTAAGTTGACACAAATATATTATATTTTTGAATAGATAGCTATTTAAGAATATTAAGGAAATACTAATTAAACAAAATTTTCTACCTATTTATGAACATACAATTTAATACTTACATCTTAATAATAGGCTAATGTATTTATTTCACTCATTTATACACTCTTCTAATTTAAGATTGCTATTAGTGTTCCCTTGTTTTCTCAGTTTATGTGTTAACTCTTAACAAACACTTCACTACAACCTTAAACTTAAAAATTTTTGTGAGAATGCAATTTTAATGTTTCATACTAGTAAACTTCATAAGTGTCATACCACAAACAAAATTTTGGACACTTTAGTATAATCTATACATTTACCTTAACAAATAACTGCCAACTGTTTGACTAAAATTTGTTAACAGGATTTTACTACAAAATTTACAAATTTCATTATATAACATTTCATTACTAAGACAATTGTTATCTCAAACTTCCATTTAACATCATATAATTAGTTATCTTTATCATAATACATGACACATACTTTAGTTTGCTAGAAAACTTTACTAATCGTTATTTCAGTGTTGTAAATTTTTACATCTTTTCATTTCACAATGCAATTAATGCAAATTTTTATTTCCTCTAATTCTGTATTAAGATTTCAACAATAAAATATATATAATTATAAAATCAATTATAATCATCATTAGTATTACATGTTTACGGGATTTTATACAGATCACATATTCTTTTTATAACAGTATTTTATTACTCGTTTAAGCAGTCTGCTAAGTTTTCTGAATGTTAAACCTTCAATTTTCTGGTATTGCAAACGATTTACCTACCAAGCGTCTAGACATAATTGCATACTCCCGTCCCTTTTTATTGCAGTTCCCAGAGGTTGGATATAGGGGCTTTGGGTACATTTAATTATCCCATTTCCAAGCATTCCCTAATCACAGCCAATTCGGCCTTCTGGAACATACTGGGCGAGGAACCCCCTTTTTGCAGGATCATTATGTTGTCATTTCCCTGGAGGCGATATTCGTAACAATCCATATTAATTAATTCCTGGGAATGTATAAATCCCATTGGTTTATCCATTCGTGACACACTTTCTTACTTATTAATTCGTAATATCGATTTATTTGATAATTAATTCCCTTCTGATCTTTCTTATAAATTTTCTTATATTTTCATTCGTTATATGTATATCATTAATATTCCATAATTTCACGGCAAGGTGTTTATTTTAATTTATCTTTATTCTGTTCATATATTCATAATTATTTTCTTCGGCTTTTGCATTTCTCACACAACCAATATTAATTAAGGTATTTAACCTAATATCATTCAACTTAATTACTAATTCTTCGGGGCTTTTAAGATCTTTTATCTTACTATTTTGTCAGTTCTTATTCATTAACTATTGTCGCATATCTGGAAACATTGTGTTTACAGCTGCGTTGGGTCCTTTAAACATCTTTGTTTGTTGACATACATCAGGGTGTATTGACCTTGCCTGCAGTCACTGGCTGTTCATTTTTGGGTTAACGGGACCTTAACGGGGATCACCCCCCCTTACTACCGGACGCTTGACTTTCTATTTCTAAAGAATTTACAACCGGTTGGCTACTTTCTCCCTTCGGCCTTGGTGAGAATTTCTGCCTTCAACCTAGCTTTTGTTCATCAACCCCCTCATGTTTCTGAAAACCCTTGTGTTTTTGAAAGTTTTTGTGTTCATCTAACTGTCTCGTGTTGCTTGCCATCTCATCCAGTCTCCTACCCTTCTCTACAGAGACCCCATTTAATTTTTCTTCTGTACTATGATGAGCTTCTTTCAGGCTCCTTACCTGTTGTTCGATCCCTTCTATTTGTTTTTATTTTGGTTTTGGGTATTAATAATTGCACCCTGCCATTCTCTACGGTCCTTTTCTCGTATTTCTTTACTCTCCTTGGCTTGTTTCCTTATCTCTACTTATTTCTTTAATACCGTTCTCATTATCTGCATTTACTTGGTGGATCTGACTCTGTAGATTCTCTTTGATTATTTCTATTTTTTCATCTAAGCTTTTTGTGATTCTTTCTTCGGTCCTCCTGTGCATTTCTTCATTCTGTTTTCTTATTTCTTCATTCTTTTCGTCAATATGCTTTCTTATTTCTTCATTCTGTTTTCTTGTTTCTTCATTCTTTTCGTCAATATGCTTTCTTGTTTCTTCATTCTGATTTCTTATTAATTCTATCAACATATTGAGGTTAATCTCGTGCGGTTCCGACTCCTGTCCCCGCGCCCTACTCTGGATATCTCCCTCGCTGCTGGTTGCATTTTCTTCACTTTCCCTTGTATTATTTTCAATCCTTCAACCCCCAACTGATTATGAATATCGAACTCTTGGCTCTCCGAATTTGCCTCATTTGTTGCCATTTGTGCCTGCCTTCGCGTTATCATTTAGGCACTTAGCGACTTATTTCTCTCTTATCTTATTCTACTTACGTCTAAACAAATTAATGATCACCCTGTCTGTCCTCTGCCTGCTTAACAACAATAAATACTGCTTGTATGTCAAGCCGTGCATGTGGGTGCCAAATATAACTGTAATTTACGTTTGCTAGATATTACCTTCTTAATGCCCGCTATTGGAGCGCCAAATATACTGTTAATAGCCCCAAGATGTGGTGCCAAATATAACTGTAATTGTTTTTATTACTCGTTGTCATTAATTATATTGTTAATTAATAGATTACGTTTTTTCAATCTAGCAACGGTAATTAAAGCTACAATGATGGCTACTGATGTTAATTGTAATTGTGTTGAGTTACATGATGAGTACAAAAAAATCTTATATGCTCAAGAATATGAATTGCTGTATCATCCCACAGGTAGTTATTAAATAATGAAAACGCGTACACCTTTATCAATATAATTGTTGCATTTATTATTATTACTATACTTGGCATTCATATTAATTCCATATGATTTAACATTTTATAATCATTCGTTAATTTAATATTATGATCTATCTCAATAGACATTCATTCTAAGATCTCTATCTCAATGTAAAATTTAACACTTATCTCTATTAAATATCATGTTACACATATTTGATATAGAAATGGATTCACGTTTAATATATGAAGTTTAACTTTAATAAGACATACGTGAGTTTTTTAAGTATGCCATATTTATATATGTAGATTCTTTTAGTAGGACAGACAGGTGTTTTAACAATATATTAATTAATGTATAAAATTTACTCTTGGTAAGTTATCCAAACTGCGGCGTGTAGAACTGTGTTGATTATCATCCCCACTCCTTAGCTCTGCCATGAAAGTGTAGATGCGCTATTCATATCATGGTTTTGATCACTATACACTGACTAAGACACTCCATCATCTTCCGACATTCCAGTAAATAATTTCCGGTTACTAGTGATAACGTTTATTCTTGTTACACGAGTTATAATTTTCACACGACTGTTTTCGAACACATATTTCGATCCGAATTGTTTTACAAGTTATATATTACTATAACCTTAGTTCTCACTTCTCAATATGAATTGTATTATACACATTGTTTGTGAACTTTGGTTCTACGAAATATAATATAAGTTACAAATCTTCATACGTTTTAAGTCAGTTCGCGGACTTTCACTACCTACTAATTCTGAGTTTCCATAAAGACTCTGAACTGTTACGTTATGACTCCACGAAACTTATAACCATCTCGTCAACACTTCCGACCGACTCTCCTCCGAAAGATTATTATTAGACTTCCTATCATGCTCTTGGCTTATTTTATATACTGATTTCACCTAACTCCCTCTTAAGACTCTCTTGGTCCACCACCTTCTTTATCATTGGTTATCGTTCTTACTTTCCACGAAAATTCACTCCTATTTCTTTTACACATTGCCATGCTACATTTCCATTGGTTTTTCGTTCTAGAAGTCCAGAACAATTCAATTCCTTAATTGCTCCATGCTTTCAGCTGCACTTGTTAACTTTGTTCCCACGCCTCTGCTCTTGTTAGATGTATGATATCTACAGACATGTGCACGTTGACACTGAAGGCTGTTACACTTCTTTGTATTAACTCCTTTCATAGCTTCTCACATGTCGTCAAAGTCAAACAAAGTCAATCCAACAGCTGCCACCTGCTTCTGCTCTTTTTTTTTTTTTTCCGTTACACGTCTTATTTGCTTAATTTAGCGCCATCTGACTTTCATCTATTCCCAATATTCCCAAACCTCAAACAGTTTTTGGGGTGAAGCGATTTTCCTCAGATGACGAGCTGAAAGCGGCAGTAAACAGTTATTTTGAGGATCTAGAAGAATCGGACAGGGTAATAATGACTTGACACTTCACTGCTGTTAGTGGGGCGAACGTGGCATCACGATGCAGTAAAAATAGAAACACAACAAATTCGTTTCTATGGTAGGTCTCGAACTTTTCAAATCGCCCTCGTACATATATGTGTTAACTCATTTGTAGTCAGTTACAACTTATATTAATCTGTTCTCAGGAAATATTTTATATCTTAGTTAGTATCATCTATGTATCTTTTTTGTTATCAGATTGTAAGGTAGTGTTACTATTGTTTAGGTTCAGTTGGGTTTCAAGATATAATTTTATAATTATGAGAGTTACAGTGTACTCAAGTGAGTGGTCTGTATTTAACTTATGGATCTGTGTATAATAAAATACTGTGGATAGTTAAAATAATGTATAGGCATTTATATATATATATATATGAAAACCTCTGATGATACTGCTATTTTTCAGTGAAACGTGCGTCAGGTGTTAAAAACAATATACGAATTATACTACTTGCAGAAGAAAGAAATTGAATAACATAAATATCACAAATAAATAACACAAACAAATAACACAAATAAATAAATATGTGTGTATATATATATATATTATAACAAGACCGTGTTTACACTGGTTACAAATAAATATTCTGTGTACTGTACAAAAAAAAATTTTAATTTAATTAAATAAATGTATTTTCAAAAAAAAATTTTATGTTTGTTTATGTTCAAGTATTCAAGAAATAATTCTTGTAATTAGGTTCTGTTGAAAATTTAAAATTCTGTGAACTAATTAAGTCAATTTAAGCACTTCTGGGTAACTATAACTAAATCCGGAGTTAATCAGATTGTCTCTCTTCAATAATCGATTGGCGATTTTCTTCTATACTACAGTAGTATATAAGAAATTCTAGTAGTATTCTAAATTCTGGGTAGTCTCAGACCAGTATTTCGCCTTAAACAAGCTCTTGAACTGCTGGTAATCTTCAATATCACTGCAATTGGCCATCCACCAATGATCGGTCATTTCTCGAAATGACTCGTCTAACAACTCCCTGTTATTGACCCATCTATTGCCCCTATGTTTGGCCATGTACTCCTCTATGCGGGCCAAGAACTCCATGGGCTTTCGTTTATATTGGCGGAAGTTCAACCACTCCCGACTCTCATTCATGGGGAAATTAGTGAAGTTAGTCGGTCGGTTTCGGATTACCTCCATCTCTTCCTGGCTCTGCCGCACTTGTCCGGTGATATTGGTCATTACCGCTTCCATCCCGTCGCACCTTTCTGTGACTTGGTTTCGCACCTTACTTATTTCCTCCTGTGTTTCTTTTCGGTTTTCTTCCAACCTTGTCTTCTGGTGTTCCTTGATCTGGGTAATTTCGGTATTTATTTCTTCCCTAACTTCCTGTACTTCATTCTCCGCTTGCCGACATCTTTTGTCAACTTCCCTGATCTGTTGGTTTACTATTATTGCCTCTTGTTCCAATTTTCTATTTATAGCTTTCTTATTGTAGTTGATTTTCTGGTTCAACTCTTCCTTCGCCAACCCTATTCTCTCGTCTACCTTGTTCATGTTTTCCTGGTTGACTTCCCTTAATTCTTCTCTCAGTAGTTGGTTATCTTCTCTCAATTCTTCCAACCTCTCCCCCATCTTCTCTTCCATTTTCTTGCTATTTTCTCTTAATTCCTTCTTTACTTGATTGTTGTCACTTTCAATCTTCTTACTGGTTTCCTCTATCTTCTCTTCCATCTTCTTACTGTTCTCTTCCATCTTCTTACTGTTTTCTTCCATCTTCTCTTCCATTTTCTTACTATTTTCTTCCATCTTCTCTTCCATTTTCTTACTGGTTTCCTCAATCCTCTTATTGGTATTTTCAATCTTACGGCCCAATTCTTCCTTTGTGGATTGGTTGTCCTCCTTCAATTCTTCTAATTTCTTCCCGTTCTCCTCCATCTTAGATTCTATGTTCTGATTTATTTCATTAAATTCTTCCTTGGTTGACTGGTTGTTGTCATCCATTTTCTTGCTCATTAATTTATTATCCTCTCTCATTTTCTTGCTGTTTTCTTCCATCTTGGATTCTAGGTTCTTATTCATTTGTAGGAACATTTCCATCAATTTGTCCATTTTACTATCTTCGGTTACCTTGGCTTTCTCCTTCTCCTTCTCTGAGGCATTGACGTCCCCTGTTTGCATTGGTACTTCAGGTTGTTCCTCTGGTGGTGCGGGTTGTTTATGTTCCACCAGGGTTACTACTACTTCTATATCTCCCACGGGTGTTGCCTCCTTGTCCCCCATATCGACTTCCTTTTCGACCTCTGCCGCCCTCTTTTTAGACGTAGCACGACGCTGCATGTTGCTTCCTTCCTGACGGTATAATCGCTGCCAAGCTTAATTAGTAATTAGTCTTCCAATCGCTAATTAAAGCCCTCTAGTTGGATGCCAATTTGTAAGAAGACCGTGTTTACACTGGTTACAAATAAATATTCTGTGTACTGTACAAAAAAAAAAATTTAATTTAATTTAAAAAAAAAATGTATTTTCAAACAAACAAAAATTTTATATTTGTTTATGTTCAAGTATTCAAGAAATAATTCTTGTAATTAGGTTCTGTTAAAAATTTAAAATTCTGTAAACTAATTAAGTCAATTTAAGCACTTCTGGGTAACTATAACTAAATACGGAGTTAATCAGATTGTCTCTCTTCAATAATCGATTGGCGATTTTCTTCTATACTACAGTATATTATTCTCTTTGAATAATGGTCGCCTTCCGGTTAGTCCTGTCGTTTATGAAACCTCTTATATTATTTGTGAAATAATTTTAAAAACCAGAAACTTGAATAATTATGATTTATTGACAATAGTTTGAAAATATCGATTTAAAATCGATATGGTTATAATGTTCGATTCTTTCTCAGGGATAATCAATTCGTAATACAGGTTATATTATATAGTTAATTTATGAAAGGTTCTTTTAACGGTTATAATTATATAGTCAGAGAAGGGACAAGCATAGAAAGTATAACATGAACAAAATAAATCTTAATAATTAATAAATGACAAAGTTGATAATAAGATATAATGTTTATAAAATTGAAATATTCAGACCAATGCTGTGGCGACGAATCTTTGCTGGTGGACAATTTGCATGCAGGGAGTTCCAATATGGCCGCTTTCGTCCTAGTTGAAGTATATCGAGAAATGGTTGTTGGAAATTCTGATGATAAAATTCCCTTCACAACTGCTTTATGAACTCCGTAATATTGTATATTGTCTATTGTGTTGTTATAGGTGTGCTGGTGAAGTGTTCCGTGTTCACTGGCTTTAAAATGTTTCATAATTGGAGTGTTCACTGTTGTCTGTGTTTGATGAAAATTGTTAAGTTCGTTTGTAGTGTAAATTATTAATGTTTGATTGTTTTACTGGTTTATTTCACTTATGTGCAGTTAATTATGGATTGTTTTCACTGTTTGTGGTAGTGTTGTTCACTGATTTTACGTTTAATGTCACAGTTTCGGTAACTCTCGTTTTTCAATGCATAACCTTATACGCCATTAACACATACTCGATATAGGTTCTTAGAGCGATCTTATAACAACCTTTTGCATTGAATGTTAATTAAGAACTGTTTTACTTCCTTCGTCTCATGAAATATCTTGCCAAGTTAATATTAGAAATTGATTGTTTAAATATAAATCGCTTCCTCTTCATGTGATTTAAAAATACATTATATTCAGAATATTTTTTGCTTGTTGGTTACTTTCGTGAACTAGTAATTACATAATTGGTTTCTTTAACTCTTTCTGTTTAATTTGATATGCAGTAGTCCATATTTATAAAGATTTTTGTCAAAATTGCTATATTTCTTTCATTTTGGAAATACAGGCTCAAATCTGCTTCCTGTTCTTGTCCAACATATTTGCCATCTTAGGTGTTATAAATATGATTATAATAAATTTCAGATTGATATAAATCTTTCGCTTTCCTTAATTCCTTATAAATTTAACATTTGATCATTCTTTTAGTTATAATTCATGAATTTATTAATTCTCCTTTAAAATAGTTAGGTATTACATTTTGAAAATTTTTAATAATTTAATACAACCTTTTATATTATTCTTTTAATGTATAGTATCAGTTAGATTAGTTGGTGATGGATTCACCGTATATAAATCTAATTAGTTTGCTTGGTTTATTAAACCTTCTTGCTCAATTATAAAGTTATTTGGAATTTATTATGTGGCCTAGATTTTATATTTTTACATACACTGTTTTTCAAATAATGTTATTTCTATACCCCCTCTGACTGTCTAAAGTTAACATAATATTAAATAAAATTTCCTTATACAACTATTGGAACATGTAGCATGGTATTCATGCTCATTTATAAAAACAATATTGAAATTAATTATCAGTCTTTAAAGTTAGACATTTTGTTTTTAACTATTTCTAAAAAATTACATAACAATCATTTTACAATTAGTATAGTATACATACAGAAACACTTTAGTCTGTATGAACACAGTTATACTTAATAAACATTCGTATATTACTTATACCTCTATACTCTATTATCACTTTTAAATGTGTAGTTCATAGGCTCTGAACATAAACATAATTAGCCATTGATTGTTAATTTTTCTTTTAAACTTAATCTAATTACAGTCCTTTCTGTTTATTGTATATTACATTTTTTAAGTCACAGTAATTATTCCCCATCTGCTCTCTTTATCATTGACATTTCTATGAATGTTTTTTGATAAAAAGATGTGGCCTCTTTTATGAAACATTAGACATTTTTCATAATAACACTTCATGATATGTCATTTCTGTATTTATTATAAAACTTAAAGTTATTTATCGTACATAGTTAAAATATAAGTTACACCATTACTTGAAGTTTATTATATAGGATTCACTTTCACTGGTACACTTACACTGTTGGTTCTGATTTATATTTGAGTTCTACAATATTCTAAGACCAAACTTTTAGTTATAAGGGACGGTGAAGATTGGTTTTATTTTATTACATAATAACTTTAGTTGGTGCACTTCTATTTACTACTAAACACTTTTGTTTATAATTTTTTACATGAGGTTTTGGGGTGTTATACTTTATGGGTGACATTAACATTTAGTTTTAGGTTTGTTATTTTTATTAATAGGTTTTTAATGGGTATTCTTCGTAGTTCTCCCATCCTCCATCTTCTTTTTCTTCATTTCTTCTGTCTTGGGTTTTCCAAGGTAAGTATTTCATTATGTCCTTTGGTTGGTTCGGGGTATCTTCTTTATCACCTGCTCCTAACCTTCCTCTTCCTTCTTGGTTTCGGGGTATCTTCTTTATCACCTGCTCCTAACCTTCCTCTTCCTTCTTGGTTCGGGGTATCTTCTTTATCATCTGCTCCTAACCTACCTCTTCCTTCTTGGTTTTGGGGTATCTTCTTTATCACCTGCTCCTAACCTTCCTGGGTATTCTCCTGACTTTATATGAGTTTCTTTTGATTTAATTTCCTTGATACTTTATCATTGCATTTTATTATTTAATTATACTTTTCTTTTATGGTGGTGTTGTTCACTTTGATATTTAATTATTTTCATTTGATATTGTATTAGTTTCATTTGATATTTATTTATTTTCATTTGATATTTACTTATTTTCCTTCGAACTTTCTTTTGAGTTAATTAATTTAAATGTAATTACGATCATATTTGAATTATTACTTAGTGGATTATCTGTCATGCTACAGATTGCCCTCCTCGAGAAGTGATTAGTTCAGACTATACTTGGTTTGTCTGAATTAATTGCTTATGATAATTATTATATTTTTTATTATTCTTGACTTGCTTCCATTTCTAAATTTTTTCTCCTCTATATTCAAGCTTACATCTATTTAATTCTTACTTGATCTTCCTTGATAGTAATAGTCATCTGGGTTTCATATTTATTATTCTATTTTTATTTTTCTTCTTGGTGTTTTATCCCTGGGATATTTATTCCCTATCATTCCCTAACACGTGAGCTGGTTCAGTTCAGAGAGGCACTGTACGCTACAAACTCTGCTGGCCAATACTTGACTTCTAATTGAGTACAGAGGCAAATCATCTCTGCTCAAAAACATATTAATACTGCTGGACTTATCTACAGACAGTTATTAAAAAAATTATTTAAGAATAGTACACTTTTATTACTATTTAAAAAAAATATCCTTGGATACTTCACTTCGTATATTGCTCAGAGATTTTAATATTCCTATCTCAGTTATTCTTCTGACTTGTTAGCTTTATCGTTATCTCAATTCTTATTATGGTGGGAAGCTCTTTTATTAATATAATTATCTATGTTTATTATCATATAAAGTTTTTGTTATTAGTTCTTTATTCTTCTCTGATCGTTATTACAATCTGCTTCTGTTTATGGGTAGCATATTTTTTATGACATTTTTTGTTTGTTTCACAGCTTTTATTTATTCCACTAGTTCCATGTTCTAGAACTTTCTTCTAATTGTTTTTATCACACTTGACACTTATTTCATGATCATTTCATTATTGATTTATTTAATTACATTTATCTTTTGTTTCTTTTCTCAAATTACTTCTCTCTGACTTTTTATTCAAATGAATTCTTTCATTAATTTTTAATGAGGTCATTGTTTCTCTTTTTATTACTTCAAAGTGTTATTATTTTTATTTCTACACAAGTTTATTTATTTAACCCTATCACTGGTTTTTATTTCTTTTTATTTAATTTCATATAAAGTTTTTATTGACCATTGGTTGTAATTTGATATTACCATATATTGGAATTTTGTTTACTTTAACAAAATTCTTTCTTTTTGTTTCTAAATAGTTTTTTCATAAATTGTTGTAGTAAGCTGTTCTTACTCATATTTTTAAATTTTGTGGGTTTTATACACAAAATTCAATCTTCTTTTAATTATATCAAATGTTTTCTTTCCAATTTATTTGTAGTAAGTTGATCTTACTATTATTTTAGAATTTAGTGGTTTCTTTTTTCCACTAAATTCTTTCTTTTTATTCCAATATACTGTTTTTCATAATTACTGGTGAGTAAGGTGTTCTTACTATATTTTTGAATTTATTTGTTTTTTATTCCAAATTCTTTTTCTGTTATTTTTCTTAATATTTTCATCATAATGTCTGTAAGGTGATCTTACAATATTTTAGAATTTAGGGGGTTTTAACTTCTAAATTCTCCTTTTTATATATCTCAAATGTTTTCTTTCAAATTAGTTGTAGTAAGTTGATCTTACTATTTTTTTAGAATTTATTGTTTTATTCACAAATTCTTTGTTTTTATTTTCCTAATGGTTTTTTCATAATTACTGGTGAGTAAGGTGTTCTTACTATATTTTTTAATTTATTTGTTTTTTATTCCAAATTCTTTTTCTGTTATTTTTTCTTAATATTTTCATCATAATGTCTGTAAGGTGATCTTACAATATTTTAGCATTTAGGGGGTTTTTATACACAAAATTCTTCTTTTTATTTTCCTAATGGTTTTTTCATAAATAATCTTGTAGTAAGTTGATCTTACAATTATTTTAGAATTTATTGTTTTATTCACAAATTCTTTCTTTTTATTTTCCTAATGGTTTTTTCATAAATAATCTTGTAGTAAGTTGATCTTACTTCATTTTTGAATTTAGGGGGGTTTTATATACACAAAATTCAATCTTCTTTTAATTATACCTAATGTTTTCTTTCAAATTAGTTGTAGTAAGGTGATCTTACAATTATTTTAGAATTTATTGTTTTTTAACTATTTTTACTCCTCATGATATTTTTTTCATGGAAGCCTGGTTATATATACCTTTGATTCTACCAGAACCCATCTCCTTTATCTCGTAAGTATTATTGTTTTTGTCTTTGGAGACTATATAGGGTCCAGTGTATAATAGTAACAACTTCTTTGTTATTCCTTCCAGTGAGCTGGGTAATTCTTGATTTTTCAGTAATACCTTGTCACCACTTGTATAGGTGATTATTTTACCCATACCTTTTTTATATTTGTTTCGCCGTTTCTCCTGGTCTTCGGCCACCTTGTTGTAAAATTTTATTTTATCAAAAGTATGATTACTATCCTTTGGGAACTCTAATATTTCTTCGATTTCTCTTAGGGGTTGTTTCTCGTACATAGCGGAGTATGGTGTAATTCCTATGGCTGGACGGTATGCCAAGTTGAGGTATTCTTCTGTGGCTTCTAGATAGTCTTGCCACCTCCTCTGCTGATTGTGGCAATATGTTCGTAATATCCGCCCCACTTCTCGTAATACTCTCTCTGCCGGGTTACTGCTCAGGTGGTAGACCGAGGTTTTATAAGTACGAACACCCATAGCTAGTAGGGTGTCCCACCATTTTTTCCCCTTGAATTGAGTTCCGTGGTCTGTAATGATCGAAACTGGTTTTCCGACGTATGGGAAGTACTGGTTGGTTAAAATGCCGAGAATTTTATTCGTAGTTGCCCGATTTGCTGGGTATAGCTTGACGAATTTGGTGAAATGGTCCATCACAATTATTAGATATTTATATCTGTGACGACCACCACTGCGGGGAAATGGCCCGCAGATGTCCAGGAATACCTTTTCCAACTTTGCGTGTGATGTTATAGGAATCATTTGGCCTTCCTTTTTCTCATTGTTAGATTTAACGAGTTGGCAAATGTGGCAACCTCTTATATATTTCTGGACCTTCCGGTTGACATCTTTCATGTGGCAGTTCTCCTCCAGGGCCTTTATCAGCTTTAAGGCGCCCATATGCCCATATCGAATGTGATAATTAGTTATTCGATACGGGTTGGAATGATTACTTTCCATGTTTCCTTTCTTAAAGATGGTTTAATAAAGAGAATATCGTTATTTATTTGATAATAGCGGGTGATAGTCTCGTCCCCTGCTTCTAATCTATTCTTTATAGATCTTAATTTCGGGTCTGCTTGTTAGTAGGTGCTCAGGTTGGTTAATAATGAGGCTAGATCGGCTCTGCTACTAAGAATGTGGTATATCTTGAGTACACTTTCTTTCTCTCCCTCGAATGTCTGCCTTTCTACGTCAATACGTGACAACACGTCCGCCACGACATTCTTCTTTCCTGGGATGTACTCCCACTTAAGATTGTACTCTTGTAGTAACAGTATCCACCGGGTCAACCTTCCGTGACTCAGTTTGCACCTCCTCAAGAACGATATGGACTTATGGTCTGTCCGGACGGTAACGGGATAACCTAGGATGTATGTGCGGAATTTGCCACACGGGAACACTACACTTAACAGCTCTTTCTCAGTGACGTGGTAGTTCTTTTCACACTGGTTTAATGCTCTACTTGTGAAGGAAATCACGAGATGTTCGCCCTCCTCATCCTCTTGATATAGTGTTGTGCCGAGGCTAATGTCGCTGGCATCGCAATTTAAGAAGAAAGGTCTACTGAAATCCGGATGGCGAAGTATAATGGATTCAAGAAACTTTTCTTTGATCAGTTTTAATGTCTCGTTCTGCTCAATACCCCAGATCCATTTATTCTTTGATGACAGTTGCGGTTGAAATTTGGCGGTCAATTCAGAATACTTTTCCTGGAACTTGCGATAGTAATTACAGAGTCCCAGGAATGACTGTAATTGCCTGGGATTCTTTGGTATTGGAAATTTCTGAATCGCTTCTACTTTTTCAGCCGACGGTGAGATCCCTTGATCATTCAATATAAAGCCCAAGAACTGAATTTCCTTGGCAATAAATTGAGATTTTTCTAGCTTGAGCGTGATGCTATTCGCAGCCAATTTCTTCAGCACATGTTCCACATGGTAGCAGTGTTCCTCCCAAGTTTCTGAGGATACAAGCAAATCATCTACGTACACGGTGGTGAATTGTAGGGCTTCCTGGCCAAGTATCTGGTCCATGCAGTGTACAAAGACTGTGACCGAATTCACGAGTCCGAATGGCAATCTCTTAAACTGGTAGTTACGCCCTTCGAATATGATTGCCAGATACTGGCGACTCTGTGGGTGTAATTCCACCTGCCAGTAGCCGCACACCGTGTCCCAGGTGTGCTGTACTAATTGATCACATTTATTATTATTACAACCAATTTTCAAATTAGCTTTTACTTACCGGTACGATAGCTCTTACAAGGTCACAAGGTTCGATCACATGTACCTAGATACAAACATGGTCTAATAGGTTACGCAAGCACTGAAGAGTCTAATAGGTTACACAACTCATTTTGAAGAGAATTAATAATTTTAATGTTCCATTATTGAGATTGAATAGAATTACATTTAGTCAAAGATGATGCAACTCGTGCATGTTGTTATTAACAGAACTTATAGGCTATAACTTACCTTATCATTTCTAACAAACACAATTATAATTCAGACAAAATTAAACAGAAACCAGCCCAGCTTTGCTCACGCTCTACATTCACACTAAAAATTCTAAGCCCCTTATCATTTTTTATTTAAATTACAAATTCCCAACCCCACACGCTTGCTATGCGGTCACCGAACACACGCATCTTCTCTCGAGAATGGTTGGTTCTATATTATTTAAAATGCCATTATTGATAATGTTTCTTCTAAAACCGACCGCGGTCACATGAATTTATACTGTAGTATACTGTTAGATTAGTTAAAAAATTTTGTTTCTGAGCCCGGGTTGCCGGGCGGCCTGCACAGGCGAGAGTCGACACAAGACTGCCAGCGTCTCTCTGTTCCCCACTCCTGGAGCATTTTAGTTGAGACGACGGACATCAATGCCTTACAGTTAGTCGTCACAGTTTCGACTCATGCTAGTCAGGTTGTTTTTTGAGTCAATGTCGCATATGATCTTCTCTAGGCATTGGCTGACGTCATGGTAGGAACCGGACGTAAACAGCACTTCCTGCCGCTCAAAAGCGCATTGCTGAAGTTTACTCGTCCCAGGACATCCTGTTTGGTGGCTGGATGCGTCACTCGAGTTTGTGGTGATACAGTTGCGTCTGTGTGCGGCTACACAAGTACAGATTTCTGAGAAGTTTGAAGGGGGTAAATGCTTCGCTCGCCGACTTACACAATTGGAATTGCGTAACGCCTTTGTCTCAAACTGTTTCTTAACATTGGAAATAACGTTGCCATGCGTTCTGTTATAATGGAATGAATTTCGTTACACAATAATTTTCACAACTTTTGACAAACCCGCCCAAAATAAAAGGAATAAAAATGCACTTGCCCCATACGGTAAAAATAAAAACACCCAAAAATTGACCCGCTACAATACCCCCTCGATGAGAATTCTGCTGTTCCCAACAGAAGAAATCTCATCGATAACCCCGAAGAGGACCGGTGAGGAACTGGTGCCAACAACCCCCTGGTTCTTAATCTGCATGGGTACACGACCCCCCCTTGGCTCAGCGACCATAGACTCATCTGAACGAGATCACTGGACTTCTCCGTAAGAGATCCCAACACCGAGAAGTCGAGCAGACTCGTACCACAGCGCACCTCGCCTTTTAACATGCTACCCCCAAAAATCCTCAATCCCTGGCTCAGATTATGCCAGATCCTCAGCCGATATGTTTCCCCTTGTATGAAAGCTGGGCTGCCTTTAGCAAATACTGGGCTCACACATACTCACATTACATGATACATTGTGAAATTGAAAAATTACAAACATTCTTTAAAATTGACAAGTTTTTTTTTTTTTTTTTTTTTAATTCAAAGTTCAAAAAAAAATAATATGCTCAAAAAAATTCTCTTCATTATTTTTTTTTTCCTTTAAAATGACTTGAATTAAGAGTTTTCTCTATTTGAACAAATCCTTAACCTAACATGTCTTAGTCTAACAATACAGTTCAATGCAAGAAATCAGTAAACTAAACAATTAACAAAACAACAAAACGTGGTAAATACACACATAATAAAACAATCCCTACCTAAAATATGCATTCGCTGGCAGGCGAAAAATCAAAAATTTTTTTTTTTTTTCAAAAAAAATTAAAATTTTTAAAAATTTTAAAATTCAAAAGAATTTAAATTTATTTAAATGTTTTCTTCATATTTAAAATTATTTAAATATTGGTTCGAATTAATTAAACAAACAAATTAAAATTGGCTTCCTACTACACAAGCTTAGTAGGTGTATGACCTCATCAGCTGATCGAAACTAGGTCAAGTCCAAAACCCTTGACCTACATATGTTATATATAAGTTCTGAAAATACATTGAACATCTGTAATATCCTACCTTGAAATACAAAGCATAATAAAATAAAACATTTAAAACAAACAAAAGATTAATATAATAATCAAGTTGACATTTAAATTATTTAAAATAAACAATTCTTACTTGTATCTGGTTTTCCAAATTTTATCAAAATTCTGTCACTGGTTGAAAAATAAACAATTGTATATTCTTTATTATAAATTCCTCTCTTTAGTTAACAGTTTAATTCTACATTACTGTGGGTGATGTAAATCATTTATTCTCATTTACTGTATTAGATCTGTATACATACATAAACTTTCTTCCTTTAACTCTAACACCTACAACTTTTAGTAACATGACACCCATCTCTATCAAAATCTCTACTAATCCAGACATTCTAAACCCCAACTTACCATTTAACACAATTCGCCACCTTCTCTACATATAAAAAAAAAACTCTCTAACCCTTTGTACCTAGGATATGTGTTTCCCCTACCCAAAAACTCAATTCCCTTATTTGGCGCCCTGGATTCTACCTAAGGCGGCCCCTTCCCCACTAAAGTCTATCCCTATCCCGTCCCAACCCTTGTTGCAGACTCCTACATGACACTATCCCCTACTACAAAATTGCCATCCCCAAAAATCTCAATCTCATTACATTACTACAAATACAACAAAATATCATCAGTAACTATAAAAACAACAATATATCACTCAAAGTCTACGTAAATTCTCCACAACTACTGTGTCAACATCAATACTTCTCGAACTTCTATAACATACATTACTTCAAAAACAACATTACATTATATTCATCTCTACTATTTAAAATTCAACTTTGAATTCCATTGGGACAGATCTATATGTCCCGCAAAATATTCATCACCCAAAAACTCTCTTTTGTTAACTTGCATAAATTATTACTTTATTTCTTAGTATCATTATTGTTATCATTACTCCAAAACATCTGTAATACATCAAAACATTACATTGAACTTTAATTACTTGTAACATTTACAAACCAATATACCAGTGACATATTATTGCTGATCAGCTGATCCTACTAACACAATAAAATTACATCTCACAATTTAATAAATTATATAAAATACATTATCAATACTTACTTCTATTATGTTGATTGCCTGCCAGGCGTCTAATTATTGGCTTAATTTGAAGCATACACATATCATGAAAACACATTCTGATCAATGCCTATACCTAACATACAACAATAAAATAATACATTTAAAAGCGCATAATGAACACCTTATTTTTAAATATCTAAGCAGGTAGTTGCCTGAACAGAGCACAAGCAGTTTTATTTGATCAAACTTTGAATAAAAAAAAATGTTATGTTATAAAATTTACATTCGTGACTCCTTTGCGTCACCTCCCAGCCACACACACTATTTCAAATTATGGAGGACTGTCTCGCCCTTGCGCTTCGACAGAGACTGTATATTTTGGAGCAGGGTTTTACCTCTCCGTGTCTCTGCTTCCGCTATTAAGTTTTAAACGTGGCGAACATCATCATGTTCTTGTCTATAATGATACACCCTTAAGACGGATCTACCACCTGTCTTGCTACCCCAAAGCGGGCAGAGTGGCAGCCACTGTTCCATAGTTCCGGAAAGATTTCCCCTAAGTTCTCCCCCCATTGAATTTCAAATATGTACCAATTTCAAGTCAGCTATGGTCAAGGGACTTGATATGACCATAGCTGGCCGCTAGCCAAAACCACGGTTAGTACTGGTAAGGCAGTAACCGCCCGAAAAGTCGGGGAAATCTAAACTTTAATTTGACTGCCTGTTTCAATCATCACTATTATGTGCGACACGTTAGTTTGGCAGTGTGTACACTTTAATTTACACGGATAAAGTGTGCCGCACATTTATCGCCATTTTGGCCTCCGATGGAGGTAACACTCACTGTTACCCCCAACCCATTTCGCTATTTGCGAGAGCACAGGCAACCCCCGCAATAGCCACGTAATAGCTAACTAATTTATTAACAATTGAACTAAACTTTCTACATATACAGTTCAACACTCCATTGTTCTATCACTTCATTGAGCACCAATCTACCCCCCAAAATCACCCCCACTTCTTGTATTGATATCAAGTTTATATTTTGTTACACATCGTTTCAAAACGTTCCCATGCTCACTGATACTAACTCTTGACAATTGTTTTTGGTCACTTAATTCTAAAATTTATTTAATTTTGAAATTGTATATACTCCATTTTTTTTTTCAAGACTTTTAAAATTCAAACAATTTAAGTTCATTGTTAAAATCATTGTTTCTATTAATTTGAATACCCAATTAATTTAATGTTTTTTTAATGTCTCAAACTCTACGTTACAATAATTACCTCATTATTATTTTAGCAAAAAATTTTCTTTAATTCTTTTGTGTCACAATAGGATTTTGCTCAAGATACTGATTCAGCAGACTACAACATTTCTTGTTATGGTCACCAAGTATGTCTGTAGGCATTAGTCACAACATACCACTTCAACACACCTGTTTACTGTTTACATAAACACAGTTGTGTGCCAGACTTGTTTTCATAAACAACAGTTATAAACATGCTCAGTTTCAGCATTCATAGTCTAAACATTGTGGTTACATCATCTACTGCCATATCTGCTTACTACACTTTTCGAATTTTATAAATCTTTTATATAACATATTTGTCTCTTAGATTTTTCTTTTATGAAGTTAATGTATAAAATATGTAAAATTACAATTTCAATTTGAATCAAAATGAATTTACACAGCACTAGCATCTACAATATTAAGTTACTCCAGGGACGGTTACAATTCTATTTCGTCTCTTACTACATTCAAAACAATTTCCATGACTTTAATTACAATTTACAAAATGATTCTACGTGATTAACTGTTCAGTTTTCCTAATATTTCAATAAATTTTACAAACATTACATCATTAGTTCTAACCTCTCTTTAAATTCCTCCACAATCACATTCTTAATACCAATATCCCCTACTCATAACCTAACATAGCAGGTACCACAAAATAATTATTAAACCCTTTGGTTACAACTTTTACGGTGAAATATTTTCCAAAATTATTTTTTCTTAATTACCTGTAAATAGGTTATATGTTACATGTACATGATTATTGTGAATTGAGATGCGATGGAAGACGAACAGAACCCCTACATCAGTGAATGTAAACAAAACCTGTTGGCAGCCCTGAACTCCTTACCTGCCTCCTTTCCCATAAAAACAAACCACAACCACTAATCTACAACCCCATCTTAATCCACAATAGTCATGTTGAATTACACAGAAAATTGATTATCTAGTTTGTCTACTCAGCCACAAAACTTCTCCACTACCTACCTAATTAAGGGATGAGTTTACAAGTCATAAATAACGCCAGTTTATTTAATTTTGAGGATCACCCTAATGTATTATTTAGAATTAAGGCAATCAAATGGTTCCAAAAAAGTGTGCCAATTTGTGTAACTATTGTTTATGTGTTTACTCTAAGGGGAGGGTTAGGGAAATCAGGAAGATAAAAGGGATAAGGATTATTAAAAGGTCAAGAACTAGGACTAAAGGTAGGGACAAAGCTTCCTCCGAAAATAAAGGTACTGGAGAAAACCAAGGCTCGCGTGGGCAGGGGCGCGTCCCTGAAATAGACGAACCCCACTGGGACAAGTGGGGATCCTCTATCCGCTACCACTTTTTTCTATATTAAATTCCTAATTTTGTAGTTTAGTTTGTATTTAATTACAAGATTTAATGTATTATTTTATTTATTTCAATGATTGGAAACAACATTTTTAATTACTTTCATTAAGTATAATAGTTACAACTCATTCATTATCTTCCTCCAAATTATTTTTGTTATTTATTTCAGCGGCAAAATATTAATATTATTATTAATATCACAAGTTTTGCTACATACATACATTATTTATCTAACGTTTTACAACACACAAATAAATTTACTAAACATGTATTTACAATCCTTCATCAATAATTATTCAGTTATATCACACTTCAATATCTAAAATCAGCTAGGTCATTCCCATATATTATCATATTTAAAATTGTTCATTTATGAATTTCAGGCTCAGCCTCCATTGTCATAGATAAGTCTTTGTTTTATATAGCATTGTTCAGTTTCATTAACACACAAATTACAATCTTGTGTGTCGTCACCATAAAAACCAAATTCATTCATCTTACCAAAATAATCATAAAACAGGTCAACATTAAGTACATCGGTTAAGTCTCCATCAGTAATATTGTTTAATGTCAGGTAATTTGTTTTCTCATCAAGTAAGTCATTATCATTTACAAAAATATTCTCAAAATAATCCACCCCTACTACTCTTTCTCTCAATTCATCATAATTTCTTTTTAACTCATATAATTCTATTTCTCTCTCAATACACAAATCTCTCTCTTCATAATACCACATCACATTCTCATAATTATTACAGACAGAGGGTACAACATTATACAACATCAATATACTCTTTACTTCGTCTACTAATATGGGTCTCTTGCCCTGCAGAAACAACATTAAATCATCATAAACAATAAGGGGAAAATTTGCCCTCTGTCCACATTCAACTACTATATTATTCTTCCACTCTCTCTCTACTTCATCAACACATCTCAACATCTCATAATCACTACCTTCTGCAATTTCATTAGTACTCTCATTATTTATTTTTACCGTATCCGTCTCTGATACTAACTCTTCAAACACATTAATATTCTCGGTATTACGTACATTATTTTCAACATTATTGCCATTATTTGTTAACTCCTTATCTGGTATTACATTTTTGTATTTGTCATTACAATTTTCATTTGTATTATCTTTCTCGGTACTCATCACATGTACTCCCATTCGCTCAACACTCTGTTCTAACTTATTCAGACTAGTCATTATTGTATCATGGGTATCTTTACAACGTTTATTAATTTCTTGAATCTCCCTTTTCAACTCGTCTTTCTGTTCATCTAATTTATTATAGATTTGGTTTTTTAATTCATCCAAACTATTCTTTTGAATATCGAATTTACTGTTTTGAATATCAAATCTATCATTGAAATTATTATTCTGTACCTCGAATTTATTGTTAAAATTACTGTTCATTTTCTCTAACTGCTTTAATATAACACTCATCATATCATTTTCTACTTGTTTACATTTTGTTGAGATTGGAGTCGATATATTACTCGAGTCGTCTATTGCTGATTCAGTTAGGCTGAATTCTTTTACTCGATCTACTGGGGTTGAATGAACCCCTGGTTCTTCCACACTAGCCGACTCGTTCATTTCAACTGCAACCTCGTTATTATCTTCCATTTTTTATAATTGGTTAAATTAAATTAAATAGATTGATTAAATAGATTAATTACGTAAATAATGTAATTAATTAAATTTTATAATGTAGCGTTATGCTATGCCAACCTAAAACATGTTTGTATCTTTGTAGATGTGGAATTTTAATTAAATATAATTATAATTCGTGCCTGTTTCGTGGCGCCATTTGTGCTGTACTAATTGATCACATTTATTATTATTACAACCAATTTTCAAATTAGCTTTTACTTACCGGTACGATAGCTCTTACAAGGTCACAAGGTTCGATCACATGTACCTAGATACAAACATGGTCTAATAGGTTACGCAAGCACTGACACAACTCATTTTGAAGAGAATTAATAATTTTAACGTTCCATTATTGAGATTGAATAGAATTACATTTAGTCAAAGATGATGCAACTCGTGCATGTTGTTATTAACAGAACTTATAGGCTATAACTTACCTTATCATTTCTAACAAACACAATTATAATTCAGACAAAATTAAACAGAAACCAGCCCAGCTTTGCTCACGCTCTACATTCACACTAAAAATTCTAAGCCCCTTATCATTTTTTATTTAAATTACAAATTCCCAACCCCACACGCTTGCTACGCGGTCACCGAACACACGCATCTTCTCTCGAGAATGGTTGGTTCTATATTATTTAAAATGCCATTATTGATAATGTTTCTTCTAAAACCGACCGCGGTCACATGAATTTATACTGTAGTATACTGTTAGATTAGTTAAAAAATTTTGTTTCTGAGCCCGGGTTGCCGGGCGGCCTGCACAGGCGAGAGTCGACACAAGACTGCCAGCGTCTCTCTGTTCCCCACTCCTGGAGCATTTTAGTTGAGACGACGGACATCAATGCCTTACAGTTAGTCGTCACAGTTTCGACTCATGCTAGTCAGGTTGTTTTTTGAGTCAATGTCGCATATGATCTTTTCTAGGCATTGGCTGACGTCATGGTAGGAACCGGACGTAAACAGCACTTCCTGCCGCTCAAAAGCGCATTGCTGAAGTTTACTCGTCCCAGGACATCCGGTTTGGTGGCTGGATGCGTCACTCGAGTTTGTGGTGATACAGTTGCGTCTGTGTGCGGCTACACAAGTACAGATTTCTGAGAAGTTTGAAGGGGGTAAATGCTTCGCTCGCCGACTTACACAATTGGAATTGCGTAACGCCTTTGTCTCAAACTGTTTCTTAACATTGGAAATAACGTTGCCATGCGTTCTGTTATAATGGAATGAATTTCGTTACACAATAATTTTCACAACTTTTGACAAACCCGCCCAAAATAAAAGGAATAAAAATGCACTTGCCCCATACGGTAAAAATAAAAACACCCAAAAATTGACCCGCTACACAGGTACTAAAGCACTTGGTACCGTGGAAACGTTTTAAAATCTCTTCTATCTCACCGGGCGAAGTCCTGTCATTAATTATCATCTTATTGATTTCTCGCGCATCTAGGCATAGACGGACTTGTCCGTTTTTCTTAGGAATAGCCACAATAGGACTGGTGTATGGGGATTGGCTACTCTCTATTATGTCACGGTTAATCATCTTAGTTATTTCAGCTCTTACAGCTTCCTTTCGTGATTGCGCGATGGGGTATGACTTCCGATTAAAGTCCACTGTGTCTCGAAATTGTAGAGTACACTGGAAGTTTTTTACTTTACCGGGCTCGTCAGAAAATACTGATCTGTATTGTTCGTAAATTTTTATTAATTTATCCGCTTGGTGTTTTTGCAACCTTTCCCTTGTAATACTGCCCCGGAAATCCCTGATTTCCTGGATCTTTTGGGATCATAAATTCTCATTAGCGTTATTGTCTATTATCCGCTCAATCGTAGGAGTGTTGGTTATATAATTGATTTCGTGGATTTGTTGGTGGATATCGCTGGGAATTACTGTATCGCTACCAACCAAGTCAGCCGTCCAAGTTTGTCCGTTCGTAAAAAGTGATAATTTCTCCGTTCGTAAATCAATTATGGCGGAGTTCCGTCTGAGCACATCGCACCTCACTAACATGTTAAACGGCAGCCCGGTTGCCACTAAGAATTCCATGTCAATCGCTATACCACAGCTCATCACATTGGCTGAAACTTGTCTTCTTATGGTCTTGCTCTGGCGGCCGGTAGCACCCAATAAAATAATATTATTCAACGGCAATGTCGGTAATATCCTTCCGCATTCACGTTGTATTCTCTCCAATTCCATTGTACTAATTATTGATACATTGGAACCAGTATGGATCATTATCCTTGCGGGGACTCCTTCTACCTCCGCGTCGATATGTATTATTTCGTTATTTATGTTACTGTTGGGGCTAGTATCATCCTCCTCCAATAATTCGTGGCGAAGGTTTTTGAAATAATTACACCTTATTATTGTGATATGATTAGTGTCAGTTGATCTTGGCAACTCATTTATATACCCAGGCGTTAGGAGCAGTAATGGGTCAAGGTTATTTCTTACTGCCTCCTCCCGTTTGCTGCAGCGTCAGCACTATACACAGATAACATTATATAATGTCTAAGTACACCAAAATGCTTAAGACACTTTTTCTGTGTTGTGACTTACCTCTCAAGTATTTCTATAATTAATATAATTCTGTAAAGGGAGGAGGTGTAAGTAAAAGAAATTGTTGAATGCGTCAATCTGTGAGCAGAGTCGGTTGCGACCCGTTTATTTAAAAAACATTACGAACCTCAAAATTTATCTAATTATGTGCCAGTCAGCAACGATCAGTACTGAGCTAATTTTCTTTTGAAAAACTGAATATAAAAAATGTTAAATGCTAAATATGTGGGTGTCGCATAAATCAGTGCTAGTTTACAAGATGTGTTCAGCGTACACGCTGTGATCTACTTAAAATTTCTGACACTGTTATCTATCGAAAAGGTTTATAAAATTGTTTCAGACACTTGTAAGTAACTAGTTTGTCTCGTGTTTTGCTTCGTGATTATGCAACACTTGCCACCGTAAGTTGTTAAAGGTAAAAATGTTACTTGGCAATCCAGATAAGTCGTTTTCCAACCTGCTGTATCTGGTCACTACGGCTGTGTGTTCCTCAGTACCTGGTTTGAACCACTGCTATGTCTGTGCTGGAAGATCGTGCAAAACTGTACGAATTTCGTGTTCTCGTGTCTTCGGTCCGGAACGTTGAACCAAGTTTTAAACTGAAAGTTTTCACATGTTTTAGTACACTTTTATACCCACATCGTTCGATTAACACGCACGCATGCATTCATACAGTGCGTGTTACAATTTACAATATTACAAAATAGCATTACAAGGTTATGACTTTAAATTACATATATAACGAGTACTGACACTCAACCTTACATATCTTAGGTCTTTTCATCAAGTTGACTGACTGAAATTTAAATTTAGGCGGGGCTGACCTTTACAGACAAGATACATCTTGGTTGGTTACGGATAACAATCTTTTTACATCTATTACAAGTATTCTTTTTGTTACAAACGTAATACACAAAATTATTAGCCACTAGCATTGATTTACGATAGCTCAAAAACAATCATAGTTACCTTGGTTATTGAGGCTCCCATACTTGACGAAAGTCCGGCGACGGGCCGCTCAGCTCACAGCGTTTGATGGGAGACTGACTAGATTTTACAAAGCAAGCGATAGGGTTGGTAAAGGGGAGGGCGTGACGTCAGTGCGTTGGGCAAGGTACAATTCGCGGATTGTTGCATTCGGCAGGAGACGAATGATTGCAACACGTTTAAATGTTCGATATCATCATTATTAATTGTCGCACTGATTGAGGCATTCGTTGGGAGACCTTGAGTGGGCCCCTGCCGCTCTGCGCGATGATCCAACGGTTGTTCGCGGTTTGTCTGCCGTTCCGTATTGTCTAGACTTGTACTCCGTCTAGTCTGATTATACCTTGATTCGTCGCGTTCTCGGCTCCTCCGCCGATCCTCATATTCATGGTAGCTGTTGCGTCGCTGATGGTAGTACCTACGTTGGCGACCGTCTACAGCGCGTATGAAGTTTACCCTCGGTCTAGAAAACCTATTATTGCTATTGTTATTATTGGGTGGATTTCCACGATTATTATTATAATAACGCTCATTATTATTATAGTTGGGGTTTCTCTGACTATTACCGTTGGGGTTTGGGTAATATGGGTTTCGATTACCCTGATAACCATTATTTGTTCTGTTATTATTTGGATTACCTTGCACGTGGTTATTGTTATTATTATTATTGGCGTTATTATTTGGTGGCTTCCCTGGTATCCATTGTTGTTGTGTTGTTGTTGTTGTTGTTGTTGTTGTTGTTGTTGTTGTTGTTATTACCGTTGTTGGTATATGGATAGTTCCTGGGTTCTGGCCGATCATTCCTTCTCTGGCTTTGTCGGTAATACTCCTTGTTCTCATAATTTTCGAGAGGTTCCGTCATGGCCTGTATGGTTTTGATTTGGCTGCCTCTCCGTGCTCTAATCACCTCTTCATCATAGTGATATGACAACTTGTTGATGAGGCATTCTTCTGGTATGGCTGGTTCCAAATGTTTAGCCATACATACTTTGCCGAGGAAGTATGCCGTCATTGAGTTACCCATCTGTTGTTTATAACGGCCGTGACAGATATTATCTCTGATTAAATTCTGGGTAGTCTCAGACCAGTATTTCGCCTTAAACAAGCTCTTGAACTGCTGGTAATCTTCAATATCACTGCAATTGGCCATCCACCAATGATCGGTCATTTCTCGAAATGACTCGTCTAACAACTCCCTGTTATTGACCCATCTATTGCCCCTATGTTTGGCCATGTACTCCTCTATGCGGGCCAAGAACTCCATGGGCTTTCGTTTATATTGGCGGAAGTTCAACCACTCCCGACTCTCATTCATGGGGAAATTAGTGAAGTTAGTCGGTCGGTTTCGGATTACCTCCATCTCTTCCTGGCTCTGCCGCACTTGTCCGGTGATATTGGTCATTACCGCTTCCATCCCGTCGCACCTTTCTGTGACTTGGTTTCGCACCTTACTTATTTCCTCCTGTGTTTCTTTTCGGTTTTCTTCCAACCTTGTCTTCTGGTGTTCCTTGATCTGGGTAATTTCGGTATTTATTTCTTCCCTAACTTCCTGTACTTCATTCTCCGCTTGCCGACATCTTTTGTCAACTTCCCTGATCTGTTGGTTTACTATTATTGCCTCTTGTTCCAATTTTCTATTTATAGCTTTCTTATTGTCGTTGATTTTCTGGTTCAACTCTTCCTTCGCCAACCCTATTCTCTCGTCTACCTTGTTCATGTTTTCCTGGTTGACTTCCCTTAATTCTTCTCTCAGTAGTTGGTTATCTTCTCTCAATTCTTCCAACCTCTCCCCCATCTTCTCTTCCATTTTCTTGCTATTTTCTCTTAATTCCTTCTTTACTTGATTGTTGTCACTTTCAATCTTCTTACTGGTTTCCTCTATCTTCTCTTCCATCTTCTTACTGTTCTCTTCCATCTTCTTACTGTTTTCTTCCATCTTCTCTTCCATTTTCTTACTATTTTCTTCCATCTTCTCTTCCATTTTCTTACTGGTTTCCTCAATCCTCTTATTGGTATTTTCAATCTTACGGCCCAATTCTTCCTTTGTGGATTGGTTGTCCTCCTTCAATTCTTCTAATTTCTTCCCGTTCTCCTCCATCTTAGATTCTATGTTCTGATTTATTTCATTAAATTCTTCCTTGGTTGACTGGTTGTTGTCATCCATTTTCTTGCTCATTAATTTATTATCCTCTCTCATTTTCTTGCTGTTTTCTTCCATCTTGGATTCTAGGTTCTTATTCATTTGTAGGAACATTTCCATCAATTTGTCCATTTTACTATCTTCGGTTACCTTGGCTTTCTCCTTCTCCTTCTCTGAGGCATTGACGTCCCCTGTTTGCGTTGGTACTTCAGGTTGTTCCTCTGGTGGTGCGGGTTGTTTATGTTCCACCAGGGTTACTACTACTTCTATATCTTCCACGGGTGTTGCCTCCTTGTCCCCCATATCGACTTCCTTTTCGACCTCTGCCGCCCTCTTTTTAGACGTAGCACGACGCTGCATGTTGCTTCCTTCCTGACGGTATAATCGCTGCCAAGCTTAATTAGTAATTAGTCTTCCAATCGCTAATTAAAGCCCTCTAGTTGGATGCCAATTTGTAAGAAGACCGTGTTTACACTGGTTACAAATAAATATTCTGTGTACTGTACAAAAAAAAAATTTAATTTAATTAAAAAAAAAATTATTTTCAAACAAAAAAAAATTTTATATTTGTTTATGTTCAAGTATTCAAGAAATAATTCTTGTAATTAGGTTCTGTTAAAAATTTAAAATTCTGTAAACTAATTAAGTCAATTTAAGCACTTCTGGGTAACTATAACTAAATACGGAGTTAATCAGATTGTCTCTCTTCAATAATCGATTGGCGATTTTCTTCTATACTACAGTATATTATTCTCTTTGAATAATGGTCGCCTTCCGGTTAGTCCTGTCGTTTATGAAACCTCTTATATTATTTGTGAAATAATTTTAAAAACCAGAAACTTGAATAATTATGATTTATTGACAATAGTTTGAAAATATCGATTTAAAATCGATATGGTTATAATGTTCGATTCTTTCTCAGGGATAATCAATTCGTAATACAGGTTATATTATATAGTTAATTTATGAAAGGTTCTTTTAACGGTTATAATTATATAGTCAGAGAAGGGACAAGCATAGAAAGTATAACATGAACAAAATAAATCTTAATAATTAATAAATGACAAAGTTGATAATAAGATATAATGTTTATAAAATTGAAATATTCAGACCAATGCTGTGGCGACGAATCTTTGCTGGTGGACAATTTGCATGCAGGGAGTTCCAATATGGCCGCTTTCGTCCTAGTTGAAGTATATCGAGAAATGGTTGTTGGAAATTCTGATGATAAAATTCCCTTCACAACTGCTTTATGAACTCCGTAATATTGTATATTGTCTATTGTGTTGTTATAGGTGTGCTGGTGAAGTGTTCCGTGTTCACTGGCTTTAAAATGTTTCATAATTGGAGTGTTCACTGTTGTCTGTGTTTGATGAAAATTGTTAAGTTCGTTTGTAGTGTAAATTATTAATGTTTGATTGTTTTACTGGTTTATTTCACTTATGTGCAGTTAATTATGGATTGTTTTCACTGTTTGTGGTAGTGTTGTTCACTGATTTTACGTTTAATGTCACAGTTTCGGTAACTCTCGTTTTTCAATGCATAACCTTATACGCCATTAACACATACTCGATATAGGTTCTTAGAGCGATCTTATAACAACCTTTTGCATTGAATGTTAATTAAGAACTGTTTTACTTCCTTCGTCTCATGAAATATCTTGCCAAGTTAATATTAGAAATTGATTGTTTAAATATAAATCGCTTCCTCTTCATGTGATTTAAAAATACATTATATTCAGAATATTTTTTGCTTGTTGGTTACTTTCGTGAACTAGTAATTACATAATTGGTTTCTTTAACTCTTTCTGTTTAATTTGATATGCAGTAGTCCATATTTATAAAGATTTTTGTCAAAATTGCTATATTTCTTTCATTTTGGAAATACAGGCTCAAATCTGCTTCCTGTTCTTGTCCAACATATTTGCCATCTTAGGTGTTATAAATATGATTATAATAAATTTCAGATTGATATAAATCTTTCGCTTTCCTTAATTCCTTATAAATTTAACATTTGATCATTCTTTTAGTTATAATTCATGAATTTATTAATTCTCCTTTAAAATAGTTAGGTATTACATTTTGAAAATTTTTAATAATTTAATACAACCTTTTATATTATTCTTTTAATGTATAGTATCAGTTAGATTAGTTGGTGATGGATTCACCTTATATAAATCTAATTAGTTTGCTTGGTTTATTAAACCTTCTTGCTCAATTATAAAGTTATTTGGAATTTATTATGTGGCCTAGATTTTATATTTTTACATACACTGTTTTTCAAATAATGTTATTTCTATACCCCCTCTGACTGTCTAAAGTTAACATAATATTAAATAAAATTCCTTATACAACTATTGGAACATGTAGCATGGTATTCATGCTCATTTATAAAAACAATATTGAAATTAATTATCAGTCTTTAAAGTTAGACATTTTGTTTTTAACTATTTCTAAAAAATTATATAACAATCATTTTACAATTAGTATAGTATACATACAGAAACACTTTAGTCTGTATGAACACAGTTATACTTAATAAACATTCGTATATTACTTATACCTCTATACTCTATTATCACTTTTAAATGTGTAGTTCATAGGCTCTGAACATAAACATAATTAGCCATTGATTGTTAATTTTTCTTTTAAACTTAATCTAATTACAGTCCTTTCTGTTTATTGTATATTACATTTTTTAAGTCACAGTAATTATTCCCCATCTGCTCTCTTTATCATTGACATTTCTATGAATGTTTTTTGATAGAAAGATGTGGCCTCTTTTATGAAACATTAGACATTTTTCATAATAACACTTCATGATATGTCATTTCTGTATTTATTATAAAACTTAAAGTTATTTATCGTACATAGTTAAAATATAAGTTACACCATTACTTGAAGTTTATTATATAGGATTCACTTTCACTGGTACACTTACACTGTTGGTTCTGATTTATATTTGAGTTCTGCAAATTCTAAGACCAAACTTTTAGTTATAAGGGACCGTGAAGATTTGTTTATTTTATTACATAATAACTTTAGTTGGTGCACTTCTATTTGCTACTAAACAGTTTTGTTTATAATTATTTTACATGAGGTTTTGGGGTGTTATACTTTCTGGGTGACATTAACCTTTAGTTTTGGGTTTGTTATTTTTATTAATAGGTTTTTAATGGGTATTCTTCGTAGTTCTCCCATCCTCCATCTTCTTTTTCTTCATTTCTTCTGTCTTGGGTTTTCCAAGGTAAGTATTTCATTATGTCCTTTGGTTGGTTCGGGGTATCTTCTTTATCACCTGCTCCTAACCTACCTCTTCCTTCTTGGTTTCTTGGTATCTACTTTATCACCTGCTCCTAACCTACCTCTTCCTTCTTGGTTTCGGGGTATCTTCTTTATCACCTGCTCCTAACCTTCCTCTTCCTTCTTGGTTTTGAGGTATCTTCTTTATCACCTGCTCCTAACCTTGCTAGGTATTCTCCTGATTTTATATGAGTTTCTTTTGATTTAATTTCCTTGATACTTTATCATTGCATTTTATTATTTAATTATACTTTTCTTTTATGGTGGTGTTGTTCACTTTGATATTTAATTATTTTCATTTGATATTGTATTAGTTTCATTTGATATTTATTTGTTTTCATTTGATATTTACTTATTTTCCGTCGAACTTTCTTTTGAGTTAATTAATTTAAATGTAATTACGATCATATTTGAATTATTACTTAGTGGATTATCTGTCATGCTACAATATATATTATAGTAGACCCTGTGTGTGTTGTCGTTATTATCTCTGTAAAATGTAGAAGTATCAAAGTGTAACTTGTGTATGTGTGTCTTACCAATTCGTCCTCACTCGGTAACGTAACTTACGATGCTTGAGTCCGTCACGAACGTACGGATAACCAGGTATCGTAGTCCTGACCTGAGGTTCACTAGGAGTGTATGATTCCCGGGTGGCGCCAAATTGTTTATTTAAAACAATTAAAAATGTATTATTATCAGCGGTTCCACTCAGGCGGTGTGGAGAATTCAGTTTGTCCCGCTGCTTATCAATTTGTATGATCAAGCCAGCAGTTTACGATATTGCTAGTCACCACTTCATAGACGTCCGCTATAATTTATAATATTAAGAATACACCTTCCTACTGAAAATAAAACACATTTGATATACACAGTATTGATTTATTAACGATTGGTTATTACTGTTTTCATTGACACAAGCTATATTTGATTTCTTATATAATTTTGCACCGGTTATTTATCTATGAGACAATTTCTCTCTGGGTTTAAGAAATCGATTTTGAACGTAACAAACATACAGTATGGCGTTCTACCAAAGTAGTCAACAAATAATTTCGTTCAATCGTATGGATTCGTTTGATCACGATGAAAGGCTTAGATGCAATTACAATAATAAAAAATACACAACCTTACAATGTTTTTACTTAAATCTTATAATGTGTAGCTATAAGTGGTTTGTTGGAGTGTAGTAAAAGTGTTTTAAAGGTTCATAAATTAATACTAGGTTAACTTTATAATTTGACAAATTTTTAGTGTCTTGATATTTTTATTTAATCTTTGAAAGAGAATAAAATTGGTTCAGTGATATTTCAGAATATAGTGAGAAATATTCAAAGTGCGTTATTTCGGAAGTTTAGATAATTTATAGGATACTTAACAGCTTCGTAGCATGTGATTAATCTGTTGGTCTGGAACAAAGGACTGTAGCCGCAATAGAATTCAGTTTTCAATTATTCGGGCTTCTGGCATCTTTTTCAAAGTCCTTGGATTAATTTATTCACTTCGTCTTGAATTAAAAAGTCTTCTCCATCAATTAATTGAGTTCAGTGATAGTCAGCCTCATTCTCGTTCAATTTTGACAATTTGTTTAACTTTTAAAACGTTTTAAATAAGAAAATTGGTTGTTCAAAATTCTGGCTTCTGTTTTTCATGAGCGTCACTTTTTTAGTAACGATATTCAACGGTAATTTTCGCTACCAGTCCCGTTTCTATGGTTACCAAAGAATTCTGATTGGACTAGCTTGATATAAATCCATTGTTATCAAAATTTGAATTCTTTTCAAATCTTCATATATCTTCTGACTTTTTTCCTTCCATTATCTTCCTTCTTGTGTATTAATTATTAGCACTGTCATTTGTATTTTCTTACAAAGATTATTTTGGTATCCCACAATATTGGGTTATTTCATGTTTTCTAAGTTTACAATTAATTGAATATTTACTAATTACATTTCTCTGTTTATATAACTCCTTATTTTAATATTTTGTTTTTAATAAAATTTACCATTTATCCTTGGTTAATTAGTCACCTTGGATTTGTTAATTACTTGGCTATTTTCATACAATTAGTATTTGTTGGTGTTTGACCATTAGGCCTGTCTCAATTCTAAGTAGCCATTACTGATTTTTGATTATTTCATATACATTATATCTCATTTTGTCCTAGAGCTTTATTTTGTTCTTATAATTATGTTTATTATCTATGGATGTGTTTTGGTTCAGTCTTTGTGTGATTTTTGTGTGTTACTACTGTTTTATTCATTATTTATGGCTAATTATTTACTAACTGGTTTTCTCTTTTCTAACTCAGACATTGCTTTCTTTTCTTATTTATTTATTCTGCCAATGTCAACAATATGGCTATTAATTACTATTTTTTCATCATATAACATATAACATTTAGGTCTATGTTTGGGGTAATTACCCAATCCATATCCTATTCATAAGTTTGTTTAGACAATTATTTAACACTTATTATCTAATATTGGTGTACAATTCATTACCTTTGATTTATTGTTCGGGTGATAAACAACCTCACCTCTATTGAACTTGTTTCATTAATCTTCCCTTATAACATGGGTGTTTACTTATGGTTTTAAACTACTTATTTTATAAAAACTCTTTGCTTTCTTTTCCATGTTAACACTATCTTATTACTTTGTCATGTGGTTCTCACCTTTAAATCCTACAATACACTTTTAAGCTCTACAATAATATTCTTTTATAATCACTACAGTTAATATCACTCTTCAGTGTTCATTATTACTGAATCAGTGGTTTATTTTAAATATTATTTTTAACAACTTTCTTAAATGTTATTGTTCACTATCAAACCTTAAGTGTTTGTTACTTTTACTAAGTGTTTATCTTAGCCTTCCCTATTTTCGCTATTACTATCATTGACAATATTTTTATTTATTTATCACTTGCACTTTTAAATTATTTTGTGTTTATTATAATTTACTTAGTGTTTCTTTTTCTGTCATTTCACATTAGGGTAATTTCACTTTCACTATGGTAACTTCTGTTTACTTCTCACTATTTCAATAGCTTTCTCTTTCTCCTGCCATATATCTGTGTTTCTTCTATTATCATGGGGAGTATACCCTGCCACGTGCCTGAGAAATCTCATTTCAGCCGCTTGGATGTGACTGGCCTGGCCTTTCGTTAAAGTCCAATTCTCAGACCCATAAAGAAGTGTGGGAAGAGCCATCACCTTGTAGAATTTTAGGTGTGTTCCTTTACTTGCTGATTTAAGGGTTCCCCTGATGGTCCTGCACATAAGGTTGAACTTATGCAACTTATGCACCACATGGTTGCTTGCATTATAAGACACACTGTAGTCCAGGTATTCAAAACTGCTAACTTGTTCCAGGACAGTACACCTATAACAATTTTTGCCCGTATGGGATCAGTTCCACAAAAAGCCATCACCTTGGTTTTAATTGTGGATATCTGTAATCCAGAGTCTTTGCAGATTCCATTTAACAAATGTATACCCATCTGCAATCTGTTTTCAGAGTCCGACAGAATAGCCTGATCGTCCACAAACAACAAAATGTCAATTGTAGAGTGACCAATCATAAAATGGTCTGGAAGACACATCTGCCAGTTTTGTATGACATCGTCAATATATAAATTAAAAAGGGAAGGTGATAATGGACACCCTTGTTGTACTCCACAATTGATCAGGCCAACGCTAGGAGCTGTTCTCAGTCTCCCTGCTTCTATTAAGATTGTATTCTCCATATAGAGACTCTGTATTGCTCTAATTAGATGTTGTGGGATTCCTTTCCTTGCCATTACTGCCCATAGTTTGCCCCGATTCACTCTGTCCAAAGCCTTCTCGAATTCATTTTATGTATAGTCTCCAGACCGCTGTTAGAACCAAATTTAAATAATTTACCTTATATTTAATCCGCTAAGCGATCTTCTGTTATATGTTTTTACAACATGTTTCGGGGATAAATCCCCTATCCTCAGGTAAAATGTTTATTCACCCTAATGCATAGGGGTCGTCGAAAAAGTTAACGCACATAAAATGTAACACATAAAACTAGATAAAAACACATAAAACATATACAACACACAAGTGTGTGATATGTGACCCAGTCCACTGGTCCGGCTTCCGATCGTCAACTCAACAAGTCTGTAGAGTATGCAGTGCAAAATGGTAAACATTTATGAAATCAAGATATAAACTTAAAACCGCATTAACGTACTCTGTAAGTGTTGTAAATCCAATTATGTTGACTGGTGTTGAATAAACACGGCTAGTTCTCACTTTCAACTATTACCATTTGGCATTTGACTCTCTATCTGTTTAGGATATGTCTCATGATAACTTTATGAAAATGTATAAACAGATTTTCAAAAACTTGGCATACGTGATCATACTTTTACCCTTCAGACCCCTATTGTTTTTTAAATTGATCATCCCCCAAAAAGGGGGTGGGAGATAAAAAGTTGATGGTCAGAATTGTGAAAAAATCACAAAAATTCATGTAGGGTATCATATTAAAGGTAATTTTAACCAAAAGTGGGTCAGTATTTTCTTAAAATCACAAAAATCCATGTGAGGTAACAAATTAAAAATGTTTTTTGTCAAAACTTGAATATACAGTTTCAAAAATTTTTTTACAGTTGTAAAAATCCAGCCAGGTGTCAGAATAAAAGAAATTTTAACCCAGTCCAAGTGTAGTGTTTACTGTGAACATTTTTTTAACTTTAGTCCACTATGAGCCAAAAATAGAACTCCGAATTTTAAGAAAACTTTAAGGTCTATGTGGAGGATCAAGTTATGAGAAATTTTATTCAAATTATAAACTTTGTATCTTTACCAGATTGACAGAATTAATATTTTTCAACACTCCTCGTAAATTTCGGGTCACCTTCAAAAGGTTTTCTAAGCTGTGTTTACAAAAATGTGTATATTGTTATGAGTTATGTATATTTGGAAAAGTATTAGATATATGCCTGTAGATAGAAACATACATAAATTTGAAAGTAAGGGCCAAACTATTTGTCATTTAGGCAATATGGTTGTAAGTTTAACTAAAAACGCATTGCAGTAGTTTGGAATTTTTAGCATTTATTATCTGATTGTTTGCAATACAATTGTTATTTTACTAAATAAGTAGTAGAATAATTGGGTTTATATAATTTTTATGATAACTGAAAAATTATCTAATCTGTAAATTTACCTAATAACAAATCTATTTCATTCAAAATAGTTCTGCAGCTCAGGAAGCTTTCTAGTATTATAAACTGTATGACTTGTAGTTTAATAAGACATTATTGTACTTTACAGGTGCATGACTTGCTGGACCCAAAGACTAATAAACAGTCATTGAAAGTGAGGGAGCACAATGTATTGGGTCCATATGTTGATGGTTTGTCTCAGCTTGCTGTCACTTCGTTTCAGGTATGATGATAACCTGTGCTGTGGTAAATGTGTGTGTGTGTGTATGTGTGTGCTAACTTCATTAACCTTAAGATATATTAAATATATTTTATAGTATAGTGTGGTGGTTTGGCAAAACAGCACGGTCCTCCATTAAGTTTGTGAATACCATAAGCATAAGCAAAGTTGGCTGTGTGAGTAGTATTTTTGGAGTAACTGATAGGTGATCAGTCATTGCTTTTGGTATTGTCTCAATACTAATTAGTCTAGCTGCTGCCACCCCTATTCATAATATACGCTCACAGATCATCTTTCAGGTAGAGAGGCAGAGGTAGTGTGCATTTTTGAATGGCAGCAGCTCTCTTAGGAAGAGTTTTTTCCTCTTACCCACACACATTGAGCCCATTAGTTAAAGATGTTAGTTTAATTTTGGTGGTAGTTTTTCCAGAGCTAGATGCAGTATGTAGTCTAAAGTCATTTCTGTTGCAGATTTGTTTGTATTTTCTGTTTTTATCTAACATACCAGATGTTATAACGAAAAAATATCTATGAATTCAGCAAATAATATCAGATGTTTCCTCATGTCAGACTTATATTTATGAGAACTAAAACATGTAATGGTACGGAATTGTGTGCTAAAAAGATTTTAATTCAAATCAGATTTAATTCAAAGCAGTCAGTGTTCACCTTTGGGGCACCCCGTTTTAACCAACTACACACACAATGTTATTGCAGACTGTTCATGTCTAGACAGCCTGGATAGACGTATTATGTAACCGCTGGCAACTCAGTCCCTCTGTGAATTACAGAAACACATGTAATTGCCACAGGCAGTTTACATCAGGAGGTCACAGTAGGCAGTCATCGTTGAAACAACCAAGTAGACAGCAGAGCCGCGCGCGTGGGGCAGTTAAGGGGTGCGCGGTTCTAATAATCAATGTACGAACAATATACCGCGGTCAATAAATTTTAGTGCTCGAGTAAATACATCACCGGCCGGCAAAATAATGAGTATTATTTTAATCCAAAACAACAGTGAAATGCGAGTTAAAAAACGGTAACGATAACTGCAGTGATATAAGTGGACTAGAAAATCAGAAAGTTCGGAGTGTATTAAAAGAAGATAATGGTGTAACAACAATAGGCACACCGGATGGATGGGTAACTGTACTGAACAATTCATTAAAAAAAAATAAATAAATAATTTTATTTAAAGCATAAAACCCATTTACAAATCAATATTTCGAAATTCAAATACTTTGGAAATGAGATCTCAGTAAGGGGTTTGAATCTGTCATTGTAAAAGAGAGAGTGTGAATACAGAGTACTGGTTCAGTAATTATATTAATTACTTGTAATAGGTTTGTAAGAATGGTAGTTGTAAGAATTGTTTATTTTGTCAATTGTATACTGATAACCTGGTGTGTTAGTTCTGTCTAACTAAAAACTGAAAAACTTAATAGATGTAGTAGTTGATCAGAAACGATGAGAATACAAGTGTAGAATATAACGTAATTTTTTTGTAATAAACGAAAATAATTTGTTTTAGTCGGCATAACATGTGTTCGCTTTATGATTTTGCAACTCAACCCAAATAATCCTTCTGGAACTGGTTCGTCTGTAGAATCCTGGACGGAACCCGAAGGTAAGAAAAAGAGTAAAGGTTTTATAAATTGGAAAAATTATATTAAATCATAATAAATACGTAAAGTTTCAATGGACCTGAACTAGGGACTCGATTATATTAATAGATAAAACTTGAATAATTGAGTTGCAGAAAAGGATTATTTGGGAGTGAGAGCGGTTGTGTAGGGTAGGAAGTATAGTTCATATATAAAAACAATAACAATAAAACATGGAAAGTACTGAGAGTGCAATAATTGAAACTGACGTAACTGTCAGTGGTGAATATGAAAATAAGCCAATGAGTGTAAATAAAGAAAATATGTTAACCGAGTCAACTGAAAGAAGCGACTCAGGAATCCAAACAGATGTAATGCTAGCAAATGAAAGCAATTGTGATAATTTTACCGAATCAAAAATAATGACTGAAGTTGAAATTCATTCAAAACCAATTTCAGTGAGTCAAAATAAGAAAGCTGATGACAGTGGTATGTTAAAAGATTTGTATAGCATAATATGTAGTATGAAAGAAAGTTCAGAAAAGCAATACACAGTGTTAAATAATAAATTTGATGAAATGAAAAGTGATAATGAGGTTAAATTTAATGAAGTAAAAAGCCTTTTGACATAAATGATCAAAAATTTGATACACATTTTGCAAAATTTAACGAACTAAGTAGTAGTGTCAATGAAGTAAATATTAAGTTAAATGAACAGAAAATTAAATATGAAAGTAGTTTTAACGAATTATTTAAACGTATTGACGAAAGTAACGAGAAGTGGGAAAGAGATAGATGTAAATTAAAAGAAAATAAAGAAAGTGACCTAAACCAGGTGAGTAGTTTTGATAGTGGATGTAAAAATGATGACGACACTTTTACAAAAAATAGTGCTAGTTCCAGTGTAGTGAAGATAAAAAACGAGCTAGGTGAGGTGAATACAAGTGATAATCAGAAAGAGGTTAGTTTAAGTGGAAACAAGGTGATAATTGACAAGGTAAGTGGAAATAATAGTGATAACTATAATTCTAAGGGGGGGAGAATTACAAATCATAATGGGGATAGTTTAAATGTAAAACAGGTGGCAGTAAACAAGGTGAGTAATAATGTTAGTCATGATGACGTTAACAAGAGTGAAATATTGAATAAAAATAATGGTGATATATTGAGTAACAGTGGTGGTGATAATGAGAGTAGAAAGTTAGTTGAGGTTAGAGGATTGTTAGTGTTTGTGAGTTAGAAAGGGAGTATAGAGATAGTTTAAATGAAGAGGGTGAACAGGGGGCAAATTTTTCTGGGGTTAAATGTGGAGCAAAGACTTCACAAGTGGTTTATAAGAGATCCTCACTAGGACATTTGGGCGACAATGGGTCGGCAAATGGTCAAGTAAGTTTTGCCGATAAGGCCAGATGGTGTTTAAATAATGCGGCATTGCCCTCTGTGTGGAGTGAGAATGTGAAATTGGGCTGGGAAGGGGATCATAAAGAGATGATAGAGAGAGAGAGAGAGAGAGAGAGAGTGAGAGAGATATTTAAGTTAAATAGAGGTTATAAAGGGTTAGTGGAGAAGTTAAATAATGAGAAAATTGTTATAAATAATAGAGACTTTGTAACTTTAATAAAATATAGCTACAAATAGTTATGTCCCTGTTCTGGCGCAAAAAAATATACGATATACGACATAGGTTAAACGTATAGACACTGTTTTCAAAAGTCGGGCGCCATCTTGATTACATATGTTGTCATTGCTAAATACTATAGGGCAGGAATTCGTTACGCGAACTTTTGAGAAACGGAAGTTATTTGAAATAATAAAATACCTGGTTAAAATTGTTACCAATGATATACCCTGTTTATTTTTATAGACTTACATCTTACATAATGCTTTTGCAAACATTAAGCGAACTTTTAAACCCTCCAAAATCATGATACATGTAATATAAAATGTGTTATTATGTAATATTAGATAATTATGTAAATATAGCTATACATATCTTTCGCACAACCCAGCACTTAGAAATTACCCACTCGCCCTCTCTCTCTCTCTCTCTCTCTCTCTCTCTCTCTCTCTCTCTCTCTCTCTCTCTCTCTCTCTCTCTCTCTCTCTCTCTCTCTCTCTCTCTCTCTCTCTCTCTCTCTCTCATCCTGGTACAATTCTTTATTATTTTTTATGAGCTCATTTTGAAAATTAAAATTTTAAATACTTGAATTTACTTTCTGTTATTTGTTATTTTGGTCGTTTCAAATTAAGTTTGATGTGGAAATAAAATATATATATATGTGTGTTGATGGAACGTTCTCACCAAAGTTTCGTATAGGCCTTGGTTGCAGTTTCCGTGCGGTAAAACTTCGCGTACCGCTTGTTTACCGTGTACACTTCCTGGTCACATTTTGAAGTAGATTAAACTCTAGTTATTCAGTTATTTAACCACAATAAGTGGTTCAAAAGTTAAAATTCACTTTGCGTGAACGGTGGCCGGCCGGCTGCGATCACTGTTGCTGATGAAATGACACTGAGTCTTTGTTACATATTTCTGAGGTGGGGTGAATCTACGTCACTGCCTCATTGTTCAGTTGTTGACAGCATCATGTTGTTGACAAAAACAAATTCCTGGCCGCTCACGTCATCCGGGCTCGTCACTTTTATCGCAACAAATGACATACTGTTTTTTGTGATGCTTCACGGTTTTTTGCTATGAATCGGTCCAAATCCTGGCAAATATTATATAGTCCACTCACGATAAATTCATACAGGTTATTAAATGTTTGTTTAATTTTGACCAAACTAAGGAATACAATATTTATGGTTTTATATACCATATTTAGGGTAATTACAAATTGTACCATAATTGTACCATTACAAAACCCCCTCAATGAAAGATTGTGTGTCGAAGCACAAAAACTTTCATTGACCCTTTCATACGTCCTAAAGGGATCAGCCAGGATAAGTCGCCACAACCCCCTTACAATTTTATATAAAAAAATAACAACTCACCTTTGGTCTGATGATGATGACTGTACCTATATGACCCTACTGGACTTCTCCTTCGAGATCCCAACACCATAAGGCCACTTAGGCTATTAACGCCCCTGCTCTGACGCGCTGGCCAGCTCAGGACCGCTGTCATATCACCAAACACTGAAACAATAAATGATAAATATTAAAATAGTGGCTTGGTAAATCACTCTACCCTTAACTGATCTGGTTCCCCTTAGCTAGGTGCTGGTTTGTGCTAATAAGCACTGGGTTTGCTTGATATAGTTATAATACTAAGATATAGTTATAAAAATTATCCTACTAAAAACGTAACTCCCAAGAATTATAAAGAATTTCCTTTCGCAATATGGACAACCCTGATTTTATAAATTGTTTCGATTTCTATCGATAATATTTATCTCTTTCCATTTTATAATTATAAAGTATAAAAGAAATTATAACAGAAACATATTGATATGTTTGATATAAATAAAAAAAAAGTATAATTGAAAATATGAAATTCCAATATAAATCTCCCAAACATGGAGAAAAACACATTATAGAAAAACAAAATATTTAATAAATCTGTATTGTATTATTTATTCATAAATCTTATTGAATTGTTAAATTAAAATTATTATTATTATTATTATTATTATTATTAACAGGTAAAATTCCGTCATTAACCGCGCCAATTATATTTATCCCTTCATACACATTATTTCCATATTATAAAAGCATGTTAAAAATTTTATAACATAAATACATAATACATTTTACATAATAATACACATTGATACATTAATACATTAAAATAGTTTATTCATATTTAATCTTGATTAAGATTTACGCTATAAGATATGCACTAACATTTGCATAATTTATTTGAAGTTGCATTTAAGTTAAAAATTTACAATTGCAGTTAATTCATTAATTAGACATCAATTATTATTTATTATAATTATAAAATTCATTTTAAATTTATTATTACATTCTTATAATATTATTATTTCATTATTCATTTTTCATTACCTTTCTATTCTGAACTTTCCTACCTACCTAACTACCTAACCTTTCACCTTCTATCATTGTTTAGTCCTATATTCACTCTACCCTTTACTTATTATAATCTTACTCACCTTTCTTCTAACTGACAACCAAATTTACCTATCATGACACCAATATCTCAATTATAAACACCATTACTAATTTCATTTAAATCCTATGGCACCGCTCGTCTTTGCAATGGGTTGGGTGTTCCCTAACTGGCTATATACATCCATATTATTTTGCCCTTCCAAAATAATTCGGCAATCACTCCCTAAAACTACGCTATTACCTACCACAACACTATAAGTTGGCTACTCCTTATCACCTCACCCCCACTACAACATATCATCAATAACAATTATATGTTTATACCTTGACTTTATTCACCTTTACTAATAATCACTAACTACTGTGTCCCTAAATATCTAATACTTCTCTTTGTATTATTTACTTCAAAATTCTTAACTATCTAACTCCATTTTCATTAATTAAATAACTCACCTGCATTTTATCTATACCCAGGCTCTATCCCTGTTTAAACATTCTACCTTACTGTAATCATTGACAATTGTCTTATAAAATTCATCTCTCACCTACTTATAACAATACCTCTCAATTTTCAAATCTATATATATTCTTATTTAATCATTTATCTAATTATTATTCATTAATAATTACCTTCATTATAATTTAAATAATAATTGAACTTCTTTAAAAACTTTCTATTAATTAATAATTTACTTCTGTTACAAAGTACAACTTTCTTTTGTACTATAATTTTTTAGTCATAAAGAATGATTACTCTTTAATGGTTATTCCATTATTTAAAAATATTATTATTAAACATGTTCATTATTAAAATACATAATAATACATACTGGTGTACATAAAATCTACCTGTAATACAACATACATAAAAATATATAAACATTGATATATAAATACATTGAATACAATGAAAAATATACACTCCAACTCATTATCTTGTTATTTATCAAACTCAGTCCATAGCAGTCCAATTCAATACCACTTTACACATATATATTTAATGTTCATTACACAATTGAAACAGTCTATCCACCATCGTTGAACAACATTCTTATCTTAGGTCTATTTAATTTATTATTTAATGAATAAATTTTATGAATAGTAACATTATATTCATGTTCATTTATACAAATGTTATCAAACAAATATTTCAAGTCACGATCGAGTAGAGTTCCGTTTATCTCTGTAATATCATATGTCATTAATTGGTTATTTATTTTATAATTATCCTCATAATTTTCTACCACAGGTAAGTACTTAATACCCTTATTCTCATTTATCGTTATTTCAACTTCATTGTTATTATAAGGTAAGTATTCATTATTTTCATCTACCTTATCTATGCCTAACCTTTCTAACAAATCTTTGTACTTTCTATTAACTTTAAAAAATTTGATTACTTTCTTTTTCTCACAATATCTCTCTATACTTTCTCTCTTAATACATTTCTCTCCATAACACCAAGTTACTCTCTCTCTCTCTCCAAATATGCAGGGGTCCCTATCTTAAAATTATTGCACCTCTTATTAGGTACACAAAAACACCAAGAAACTTTATTTGTAGACCTATCGTCTCCCAAATATAAATTGAAGGAACTCTTATCCTTATAAAAAATACGTGAAGACTTTTCTTCACCCCCTAACACAACATCAAAAGAAAATTCTACCCCCTGCACTCCTTGTACAAAAATACTTTCTCCCAACTCTCTTTCTGACTCAATACACTCAGACACCTCATTTTCATTCATAATACTTTCATTATCATTTTCTAATTTCATATTCTTACTACTTGTAATATTCTTACTACTGTATCTGTAAATTCATTATTTGAGTTATCACTTTTAATTACGTTATTATTCAGCACTTCGTTTTTCTGGGTACTATTTACCTTCTGGGTTTCTAATTGACTTACTAATTGACTTAAATTCTCGTCTAGTTTTGTGATTACCTTGTCAACCTGCTTAATAAGATTATCATGACCTATTTTAATTTCATCTTTCATCTCATTGAAATTAATTTTAAAACTACTTTGAATCTCTTTAATTTCGTTATTCTGCTCATCTAATTTTTTGTCTAAATTATCGAACTTTACACTCTGTTCATCGAATTTGTTTAACAAGAGCTGCATCATTGCAGCAGTACTGTCAGATTTAATCTCTGAACTAACTGACATGGGTGTAGAGACCTTCTCTGCTTCTACGTATACAACAGATACAGGTGTATCTGCTTCGTCAATCTGACTAATTTGAGTTGGTCGAACATCCACCTCACTCATAACTATTTCGTCAGAGAGGCTGACTGTTTCAGTTTTATCTTCATTAGTATTCATATTTGCAATCTATAATACATGCATGCATACAATAACATAACCTAACTTCGTAAAATTGGATTATGTTTACGTATTAAAATTTTGGCGTTTATTACCTCAAATAACTTTTCCGCTCTCTTTATAGGCGTACTCTATATAAAATAATATTATATAGAGTCCCTGTTCCAGAAGCCATCTGTAACTTTAATAAAATATAGCTACAAATAGTTATGTCCCTGTTCTGGCACAAAAAAATATACGATATACGACATAGGTTAAACGTATAGACACTGTTTTCAAAAGTCGGGCGCCATCTTGATTACATATGTTGTCATTGCTAAATACTATAGGGCAGGAATTCGTTACGCGAACTTTTGAGAAACGGAAGTTATTTGAAATAATAAAATACCTGGTTAAAATTGTTACCAATGATATACCCTGTTTATTTTTATAGACTTACATCTTACATAATGCTTTTG
>JAWRYS010001140.1:0-23367 GCA_034769895.1 Magicicada septendecula
TTACAATGAAACAGTATAATAAACTTATTGTTATAATAATGATTTATATTAGTAATACTATTACAGTAAGAATAATAAAACAATAATAAATTTTTACACTGTAGAGTTTGTAATTTTAAGTATGGTGCCTAAGAACGAAAATTTGTCCGCAAAAAATGTCCCTCCCCTGCTAGGAATCTAACCCAGTATGCTGGTGTCCTTCCTTCGTTCTCAGAATTGTGGCCAGCCTAGTAAAATTGTTATTAATTGTTTTACAGGTATTTGATTATTCATTCACAACTGATGTTTTTATTTTTAGGCAACAACAAAACAAGATGTTATAACCACTTGCACAAAACTAACAAGGTGTTAAACTGACAGAAACTGTGTTGGTATTTGTATAAATATAAAATGAATAAACACAAATTATATAAAATACCAGTATTGGTAATATTATGCTTTTGAAAATAAATAATAATAATGGTGTTTAGAAGAGTAGGTATAGTAAACAAAGAGTATAATAAACAGATTATATAAAAGAGAGTATAATAAACAGAGTGAAGGTATAAATTTATTGATAATGAAAGTAAGTTGTTAAACATAGTTTATTATGATTAGGTGTTAGGTTTTGCTGGCCAATGTCATTATTTTAAGAAATTAAAAATTCCACTCCTCAATAAAATTAATTAGAACTCTCATTTTCAAAACCCGCCAAAAATCAATGAAAACTCGATTATAACTAAACTTATTGGACTAGGTATATATTTGGTTATATTCTGTGACTAAATAAATCTTATTTGCATTACATCATTTCGCTCAATTCTGATTTCATGCTTTGGTTTTTTATTTTTATAATTACGTGTCAGATTATGCTGAAAGACTTTTAGTTTCTATGTTGGCCAAGATAGGTAGTCTTTACATGACTTTCGCATTGTTTGATTTGTATGGCACTGAATTTGAATAATCTGTTAATATGGTGAATAGCAAGGTTTGTAAGTTTGTATTTACTAATTCATCAGTCATGTGCTGTTAGCGTGCTTTCGAAAAGTTTATTACCTGCAGCGTTGTACTGAATAGTTTATGTTAGTGAAACTAAGGTATACCGAAACTAATTTATAGCAGCCGTAGTAGGCCTATACTTCAGAAGTCTAAGGTAATGTACTTATTTAAAGACAACTGGATGTTAGGTTAAGGTGGAAATAAGGATACTATTTATTGATAGGTGTGAAGTATAATTAGGGTTAATTTCGTTTAATATAATGCAGACACATTCTCAAAAAGTAATTTGGTATACCAGTAATTTCAATTTGGATATGTGGTTCTTCGTCGTGTGTTGATGACATTATCCACAAACTTAGAAAAATTACTTGATTGTACGTGAAAACATCTTCCATCACAGTAAAACATTTACCAAGGTTTCCTGTTTACTTTTCTTTTCTATTTTAATGTCTGAATTAATAATTCCAACTTTCACAGCGGCTTATATAAATGCCGGACTTTTCAGGCCTGCATATGCTGTAAATACAACACAATTTCCAGACTAGATATTGGCCGATATAACTACAACAGATATTTTGGAACATACTAGGTAATTATCGACTTTCTGGGCCGCGCTGGTATTGGTGTGACATATTTTTTTTCTATTCTTCTATACTACATAAACATATAATGGAGTTTGTTATTTTTATTTCTTTACTAAGCGGAAACTACTATTAGTCAAATGATAAGTAAAGTGATATAGACAAAAATTCAAAATCAGCAGTTTAGATAAAAGAAACAAACTTACGAAAACACCTTATGTTTTAGGATAGTGTTATCAGATCAGTAAAGATTTAATGAACAGGAGTAGATAAAGTGCATAGTCAGTTATAAAGTCGATAACCTATCTTAGAGCGAGCTACAGGTCTCTGTACAAAAAAAAACTACTTTGTAGTGTTGTACAACAGGAACGTTACAACAATCTCATCATTTATGTGAGATATGCAGTGGAGTTATAATCATCTCCGAAATCACATTAACAAAAAGTATAATATGGCCCATCAACTATCAGCCACTCTGTAGGTTATAACACAATATAATTCACTCTTTCAACATTTACCAAGTTGGTGACTAGTAATACTAGTATAATATATAATTTATTATAATCTGTATTATATAAATGTAACATCAGTATGAATTTTTTCATTTATTAAAAACAGCTTCGTCTCTTTGGCATCAGAGATATTCTGAATCTCGCTGTTTTGCTTCATTTCGTACTTGTATGGCAATTGGCATATGCGCAGAATTAAGTATTCAGCAATTCAGCACCAAAAACTGGCTTCGTACTCGTAATACTTGTAGTACTAGTTTATTTGTTGTTACTTGTATATCCGTAATACCCCTAATACTTGTAGTACTAGTTTATTTGTTGTTACTTGTGTATCCGTAATACCCCTAATACTTGTAGTACTCGTTTACTTGTTACTTGTGTGTACTAGTTAGTAAAGTAGGAAGAACTCAGGGTAATTATCGACTTTCTGGGCCGCGCTGGTATTGGCGTGACAAATTTTTTTTTCTATTCTTCTATGTTATATAGACACGAGAAAAATAATCTTAAATGGCGGTCGAACCTATTTACGGAGAAAAAAATTAAATAATTACATAAGAACGCATGCAACAGCGGTACAGGACGGCCATTTTTCAAACATTTACAAGCGAGTTGAGCCGATACCTGCCGGTTAGGTTCGGAGGGGCGGCCCGAAGGGCCGCGGATATAGTTCATTGTTTCATATAATTCTTGCAAAAATTAAGGCGAACCATTTTTCAAACATTTACTGTGCATTTGTGCGCCGTCGCTCAGTTAACATGGCGGCCATTCACTTAACATGTTCTTATGGGAGTAATTATTTTATTTTTTTTCTCCGTAAATAGGTTTGACCGCCATTTAAGATTATTTTTCTCGTGTCTATATAACATAGAAGAATAGAAAAAAAAAATTTGTCACGCCAATACCAGCGCGGCCCAGAAAGCCAATAATTACCCTGAGTTCTTCCTACTTTACTAACTAGTACACAAGTAACAAGTAAACGAGTACTACAAGTATTAGGGGTATTACGAATACACAAGTAACAACAAATAAACTAGTACTACAAGTATTAGGGGTATTACGGATATACAAGTAACAACAAATAAACTAGTACTACAAGTATTAGGAGTATTACGAGTACGAAGCCAGTTTTTGGTGCTGAATTGCTGAATACTTAATTCTGCGCATATGCCGATTGCCATACAAGTACGAAACGAAGCAAAACAGCGAGATTCAGAATATCTCTGATGCCAAAGAGACGAAGCTGTTTTTAATAAATGAAAAAATTCATACTGATGTTACATTTATATAATACAGATTATAATAAATTATATGTTATACTAGTATTACTAGTCACCAACTTGGTAAATGTTGAAAGAGCGAATTATATTGTGTTATAACCTACAGAGTGGCTGATAGTTGATGGGCCATATTATACTTTTTGTTAATGTGATTTCGGAGATGATTATAACTCCACTGCATATCTCACATAAATGATGAGATTGTTGTAACGTTCCTGTTGTAAAACACTACAAAGTAGTTTTTTTTGTACCGAGACCTGTAGCTCGCTCTAAGATAGGATATCGACTTTATAACTGACTATGCACTTTATCTACTCCTGTTCATTAAATCTTTACTGATCTGATAACACTATCCTAAAACATAAGGTGTTTTCGTAAGTTTGTTTCTTTTATCTAAACTGCTGATTTTGAATTTTTGTCTATATCACTTTACTTATCATTTGACTAATAGTAGTTTCCGCTTAGTAAAGAAATAAAAATAACAAACTCCATAACAGATAACACAATTAGGTGTAAATGGTCTAAACAGTGTTAGTTTGTTTAATGTTAAATGACAAACTTAAATTGTGAAAACATTTTCACATTGTGAAAACTTAAATTGGTATTCCCAAAGGAGATAGGTCTATAAATTCTCGGGTTTCTTATTTTCTTTTAAACAGTAATAGTTTAATAAAGTCACAGTGTAAAGTAACGGTGTTAATACTGTTAAATTTAGTTTCAATTTATTTCTTATAACAAATTATACAATATAGACTAGGTTATGTATAATAAGTATATAATAACAGGTTTGTACCTCTTATTTATTTTCTGTATAGTTCACAATTTTACGTCCTCTAAAATTAATTACAAACATGTCACATAATTTTAATAATCTTTTTATTACTTCCATGTTCCATAAAGAAATGGAAGTATGGTGATGGCGAAAAAAATCGCATTCTAGATAAGGGCTGATTCTGATTATACTACCCTCAAAACATGAAGAAAAGTAATTTTCTGAAAAAAGTGTGTGTGTGTAGAATTTTTTCTATGGCGATCGATAACTGCCGCAAATTCAAACAGAATCAAATTTTTTTTGCATATGTGCCTGAATTGTAGAGGAATCAAGGCCTATTGATTCTAGTGAAGATTGGTTAAAGGAAGGAATAGTCTACCTGTGTTTTATATTTTAACAAGAGTAATTTTTTCTATGGGGAATGGTAATAGCCGCAAATTTCAACAGAATCAAATAATTTTTTGCATATGTGCCTGAGTTGTAGAGGGCTCAAGGTCTATTGATTTCGGTGAAGATCGGTTAAGGAGAAGGGGTAGTTTACTTGCAACATTTTATGTTTTAACAAGAGTAAAGTACTTAATTTTGATAAATAAAATATCCTGAAAAGTAGGTCATAATAATACACTGTAGAAAGGTAGATGAAATATCTGTAAATGAAAACGGTAATTGAATGGGAAGGGGTAATATTCTATAAATGAAAATGGTAGTTGAAGAGGGAGGGGATAATTTTTTATATGTGTACTACGTTATCGGCAACAAAGAAGTAGTTTGTTGTTAACGTTCCTTCCCAGGCTGTTTGGCCATGGTCTAATGTTTTCTGCAAAACCAGATGTAATGATATTAAGTATGAATCTTAGAACATGGAAGTCGTGTATGGTTCTCCATACAGATATTTTTATCTAGGAGCATATACTCGCCCATCACATATTCTGGCTAAATCGCCCTTTCATCTGGCGCAAGTATTCAAATTAAACATAGCGAGCACGTAGTACCGTTACAAGCTGCTATTCTCAGATGCTGGTATGATTGATACACAGAGGGGACACATTCCATATGGAGTTTTCACACACTTTTGCATTTGTTTATAACTCAGTTACACATTATTCAGTCTGTTCTTAGAAATAGCAAAATAAGTTGAGTCACTATGCATGGTCACAAATTGAATCTGTGTGAATGTTTTGAAGAGCTTTATTATTTTTCGTGTAACTACCACTACTTGTAACTGTTTATGCTGAAGACAATTTTTCATAATATGACCAGGTTCCTTACAATTGAAACATATAGCAAAACGGTCTCCATCTTTATGTTGCACCTTTCATGCTTCCATTGCTTCAACATCGGACACTATTGTGGCTATCTGTATAGCCTCAGTGAGGGTTGAAAGCATTCTGTACCTACAACACCGTGAAGACCAAAAATCTATGCAGCTATCATATGTCTCTCAGCTTCTTCATTTATTATAGCCTGTTGAGTGGGCTCGGGAACCTGCCTAATTGTTCTAGCACATAAACGTCTGCATCTGTCGGCGAATTGTTCAGGTGTCATGTGCTTGAATTGACTTGCATTCTGGAAAGCGTTGTACTGAAATTGGTCAAGGTGTTTAATTTTAAATCGTTCAACAAAAATTTCTTGAAACCATTGATAAGTGGTCTCATTATGGGTAGCTTCCTCATTACTCATCAAGAATAATGCAGCTGATCCTTTAAGTTTGACTATAATTTTATCAGTATCCTACCAATTTTCCAACTTGGTAGCAAGGTCTATTTTATTAAAGAATTCCATCACAGATACAAAACCATGTTCAGACCAATTATCTACCAAATTTGATACTGTTAGAGCTCTAAGCACAGTTGTTGGGGTTGTTGACATGGACAGCTTCTTGGCAGAATCCATCTCAAAATTAAAATAAAATATAAACACCAAGGTCTATCAAAAACTCAAACAGTCCTTGTCAACTTTGTGGTCACGGTCATGGTTGTGATAAGTGATAATGATAATTAGGCAACAATTCTAATACACCGTAGCAAATATTATACACAAAATATATCCACACAAAATACTGATGTGTAAAATCTATCTCTAATTTAATTATTTTCACTCTTATTACTCTTGCATCATCTGTATAATTTGAATGATCATTTATGTATCTCTCAGTCATCCTTTGCATAAGAGTACACAGTAAGGTTTCACATCCCTCTAACAGAACATCTGGGTCTGTAATTGGTAGGATGACTCCGCATGAGGACTTCTTGGGTACATCATACATAGGAGGTTCAGGCATAGGTGCTGTTTCTTCTATAGGAACAAAACAAATGGTAGGTACTCTCACAACAGGTGGAACTTGAGATGTAGGAAGACTAGATGGAACACTCAGTGGAGTTTGATGTTGGTAATAGGCAGTAATGTTTCCTATTTCAGTTTGTACTCTCGTAAATAAAATACCTGATAAAGGATCTCTAATAGTCACTTGGCCTATCGGTACCCCAAAATTTCTAGGTTTAGACACATATTCAGGTCTATTTTTCCTCTTTCCCGTAAAATCTCTATATATGTAGTTACTTTAAGAGTTAATTTCTTATGTAATCTAACACCAGTACACGTTCCACACATCAATAGATCCAACACTCATATAAAAACACATATTTTGGATTTACTAACTCATTAAAGAATTTAATATAATGTATATGAGGTTCAATTATATATTATATACAAAGCATATAAGCAACTCTACACAACAATACAACAACACTCATTCTCTGATGTCTTTCAATCGCCATCCCAAATTTTACACAAACAGAACAATTTGAAATATACAAAGTGTATTTATTTCCAACCAAACACACTATTTGAACACTACAAAACAATATTATTCTCACCACTAGCACCAGAAACAGAACAGACTTCAGAGCCAATTTCAAACTAATGATGTGATGGTTGTCATTAAATGAGTCTGTGTGCAAGTGCAGAATGTTTTAATGATCATGATGTGGATGACATGTTTTTTTAACACATGACAGTGTATCCTAAGAATTTCTGTGGAGAGTGCAGTGATCTATATAGTACCCCTGGTTATCTACAATACAGTGTGTTTGATCTTTATTTGAAATACAAGTACTATGTTTTGATCCGGCAAATATCAACTGATTTAATAATACTGTATAACACACTATAATAGTTGACTTGATGTAATAAACACATTTAAATAATTTACCTTATATTTAATCCGCTAAGCGATCTTCTGTTATATGTTTTTACAACATGTTTCGGGGATAAATCCTCAGGTAAAATGTTTATTCACCCTAATGCATAGGGGTCGTCGAAAATGTTAACGCACATAAAATGTAACACATAAAACTAGATAAAAACACATACAACACACAAGCACGTGATACGTGACCCAGTGCACTGGTTGGCTTCCGATCGTCAACTGTCTTTTACACGTGTTTCACTTCTTATGGTTAGAAGCCAACCAGTGCACTGGGTCACGTATCACACGCTTGTGTGTTGTATGTGTTTTATGTGTTTTTATCTATTTTTATGTGTTACATTTTATGTGCGTTAACATTTTCGACGACCCCTATGCATTAGGGTGAATAAACATTTTACCTGAGGATGGGGATTTATCCCCGAAACATGTTGTAAAAACATATAACAGAAGATCGCTTAGCGGATTAAATATAAGGTAAATTATTTAAATTTGGTTCTAACAGTGGTCTGGAGACTATACATAAAATGAATAATAAACACAGTTTACAAATTGTATAACAAAAATTTGTACAGAGAAATACAGTAACGGCTAATTAATTTTTAATTTTTTTTATTGCTCATCATGTTTCTCCTCAAATGTCCTACAATCTCATTATTCTATATAAATAGTAAAATAGTTTTACCTTTTTCTTGTCCGTCTGGTGGCCTTTACTCTTTATATAAATCTACGCGTTTCGGGACATATGTCCCATCATCAGGAATATCCCTTGGTGAAGTTCGTCAATTATTAAATATTAAAAACACTTTATATACAATTTTACACACATAACAATAAATATAAATATAAACACAAAAAATATACATAAAAACCCCCAAACGTGAGAACACACGCGATAAACGTTATTAACGTTATTATTAGTTCGGTAAGCCATTTTTATATTTATCCCACTGTTGCGGTTTGGAAGCTCTTGAATAATCGTGAGTTATTCCAAAGACGCTAATGAGGAAGGCTGGATTGTTTGTTAGAAAGAAGTGGACTGTATTAAAGATATTTAACATTCGTTTATTGAAAAATCTGACTGCTAATTACGATCGGCACGTGCGGATGCATTTGAGGCAATAACGCCCGAAATTAATTTTGAATAAAATCGTGGTCCATTGTAGATGGACGCAGGTAGATGAATAAAATGAAATGTTATAAATGCATGCTGAAAAATAGCCAGAAGCCGCGGCTGTAAGAGAAGTGTTTTACGTGAGTTGCGCTCGGAGTCGTGTTATAAACTGAACTAAAACTGGCTTGCAGTCGGCGATGCTGGCCGGTTGCAACGTTTGATAAACGCGTGACGTCATCCGCGCGTGCCGTGTAATGGTAATAGACTGCTTACAGCTGATAAACCAGTACAAAGTTTAAACATACTGCCCGCCAAAATCGGGACGATTTTGTACATTAAAGGTTAAATTGAACAATATAATAATTAGACTTACATGTCGTAAGCGATACAATAATTGGCGCACTGGCCAGAGAGCAATGACATAATAAACATAATATAAATTCAATTAACAATCACCAAGCATACAATAAATTGACCCTTACGCCAATAGCAAGGGCTTACTGACGTTAAAATTATTCAAAACATAATAGTAATACAATACGCACAATAATACAATAATTAAGTAAGTATTGATCTTTCCCAAATGATACCCCTTTATATTTGCCAAGCATTACAATAACAAGTGATAACACCATAAAAAATACAATAATTTCCCCATGATATTGACATAACAACCCCAATGAATTTCATAATGTTTGACCCTTAGAAAATACAATACATATATAGAATAATTGACACTTGTGGTTCTCAGAATTTGCATCACACAAACATATTAACAATACACAACATCCATAATGATTGATAGTACATATGAGACATAGTCACTATTGCTGTAATAGCTAGCGACACTTAACAATGTTACAATGCTTATGATACAATTGACTTGTATGCCCGCCCCGGGGAATGTCCCGGGCGTGTTCCATGTAATGTGGCACGCACACACTCACACACACGCACACACACACACACACACACACACCTCGTATGTCTCGTATGGCACGCATACGATTAGTTTGTTGCCACCGGAAGGGGGCATAATTTGTGGATGGGTCGGCGTAAGATACCTAGCGCGGTGCGAACTTCTGCGACACGTACTAAGGAATCTTGACCCGGAAAAACATTGGTAATTACCCCACGCTTCCATTCTAGAGGGGGGGAATTGTCATCCAAAATGAGGACAAGTTGTCCGACCTTCAAATTCTTTAATGGGGTGCGCCATTTATTGTGCTGCTGCAGCTGGTGCAGATAATCCCTAGACCACCGTTTCCAGATGGTCTGCGTAAATTTTTGGAGCAGAAGCCATCTGCCCAAATGAGTATTATTGCCTTGTGTATAGTCGGCTTCCGGAAGTGCCGTCAGTGGAGCACCGACCAAAAAATGAGCAGGTGTTAAGGGTTCAGGGTCTCTAGCATCGTCGGACACCGCGCATAACGGGCGTGAATTAAGGCAGGCCTCAATTTGAGAAAGAAGGGTAGAATATTCCTCAAAATTCAAGACCATACTGCCAATTACGCGACGTAAATGGAATTTAACACTCCTTACACCACTTTCCCACAAACCACCGAAATGAGGGGCTGAAGGGGGGATAAAGGACCATTTGATGCCGTGGAGACCGCAAAACTCCAGAGAAGATTGCTAAACTTCCTTGGAGGTTAAAAATTTGTACCAATCATGCAACGTGTGGTTGGCACGACGAAAATTCGTGCCATTATCCGAAAATATTTGCGCGGGAATACCTCTGCGCGATATGAACCTTTTTAAAGCCGCTATAAAGGCGTTGGAAGTGAGATCCGACACCAATTCTAAATGGATGGCCCTAGTACACATGCATATAAATAGAGCGATATATGCCTTGGTCGTGGACTTAGAGCGCTGCCCGCCATGGCGCAAATGTACAGGACCGGCGTAATCCACGGCCGACTGTGAGAATGGCCTTGACGGCGTGACCCTAGAAGAGGGTAATTGACCGAGTAATTGATTCGCGCCTTTAGCCCGGAAACGAAAACAAGTGACACACTTATGTATCACTGAGCGGATATAGGACTTATCATGTATGATCCAATACTTACGCCTAAGCGAAGCTTGAGTTGATTGCACTCCAGCGTGCAACAAACGGATGTGTTCGTATTCAATTATTAATCTCGTGAGATGAGAGTGCGGGTGTAAAATTATTTGGTGTTTAGTCTCGTAGCTAAGTGGGGAGAATTGCAAGCGTCCACCCACTCTTAAAATGCCTGATTTATCCAGGAATGGGTTGAGAGCAAGAATTTTACTACTGCGTGGAAGGCACCGGTGTGCCTCAAGTTCCCTAACCTCTACGTCGAAATGCAAGTTCTGAGATTGCCGGACAAAAACCAAGAGCGTGTCAGACAATTCTTGAGCCGACAAAAAGGACGTGTCTCTATCAACCACCGCGAGCCTAGAATTGCGAAAAAATCGACGGCAGTATGCGAAGACGCGAATAAGCCTCGTAAGAGATGAATAATTTTCAATGTAACTATGTGTTGAGGACGCGACAATTAGTGAGGTTTGAGCCTGCTTGCGACGTTCCTCTTCAATGTCGGGAAAAGTACAGGGAGTATTAATGTCGAACGCGCTGACCGGCCATGAGGCCGCATCACGAGCCAACCAGGAGGGACCATGCCACCATTGAGCATGACAGTGCAAACTACGAGGGAGGCAACCGCGCGATAAAACGTCGGCAGGGTTGTCAATTGATACTACATGACGCCAAATTCCCCTGCTGCTAACAAGACGCTGTATTTCCGCGACACGGTTGGCCACAAATACCTTCCAGCGGGAAGATTGCTGATGTATCCAGTACAACGCTATCATCGAATCCGAATAAAGATATAGTCCGTCAAAATTGTAATCGACGGCATTTAAAACCTTGGACGTTAATTGAGCCAACAATAAACAAGCACAAAGTTCAAGTCTAGGAAGCGTTATCTGTTTCAGCGGAGCGACCCTAGATTTAGCACACAACAAGTTTGATGATATGGCGCCGTTCGAATAGACCGCCTGCACATAAATGCAACACACGTAACCTTTAACCGAAGCGTCGGCGAATCCGTGCAGCTGCAATGAACTAACCGGGTAACTGTTCGAACTCTTAACCGACCTCGTAATCTCAAAATGAGTGTCGGAGACTAATTGGGCGTATAATTCCAACCATTGATTGGCTAATGATCCGGACAAGGGTTCGTCCCAATCAGTGCCCGCCAACCACAACTGCTGCACGAAATGCTTGCAGCAAAATGTGATGGGAGCGATTAGACCTAGTGGATCATAGATCCCGGCGATGATTGCCAACACGCTTCTCTTGTTGAGAACGGTTAAATTGTCATCACCCCTAACGGTGTATAAAAAGTTATCCCCCTCAACATTCCATTGTATGCCCAAGGTACGCACGTTTTGACCCTTGCTGAAGTCACGGGTTACTTGGGCGCGAAGAGTCATAATCTTATGGTGGTTAGAGAACCATTTATGTAACGAAAAACCATACCTCCTCAACAACTTCTCGATCTCGCATTTCATTTCAGCTAAGCTGTTCGGATCATCCGAACCCGTTATGAGATCATCTACGTAAAAGTCATTTGCTATGGCCTTAGCAGCTGTAGGGTAGTCGGATTTATTTTCATATGCTATTTGAGCCAGACAACGCGTAGCAAGGAAGGAGGCACTAGCAGTGCCATGTGTAACCGTCCTTAACGCGTAATGTCGCAATTCCTTATGCGGTGCATCACGCCAAACAATGCGTTGCAAGTTTGAATCCTTAGGATTAACAATGATCTGGCGATACATCTTTTCAATGTCCGCAATAAGTACGTATCGGTGGGTGCGGAACCGAACCATTATCGAAAACAGATCCTGCTGGATCGTAGGACCGACCATTAAAGTATCGTTAAGGGACAAATTATTGGTGGTTTTAGCGGATGCGTCAAATACCACGCGCAATTTAGTGGTTAAGCTAGAGTCTTTGAAGACTGCGTGATGGGGCAGATAAAAGATCTCTGACCTGTCAAGCGACAGATCGTATTCATTAAGCGGCGACATGTGGCCAAGTCTTAAGTAGTCACTCATGAACTCACTATAATCCTTATAAAGGGTAGGGTTCTGCTTGAATTTGAATTCTAATGATTGGAATCTGCGTATGGCTCCGCGGAGAGAATCTCCCAAATAAGATTTATCAGATCTGCGGGGCAGGGCTACCACAAATCTCCCGTCGCGATTGCGGCTAGTGTTTTCCATGAAATGCCTTTCACACGGTGAGTCCTCAGATCGGGCTTCGCGACTAGAGATCTCCTCCAACTTCCAAAATTCCTTTAGTTGCGAGGAAATCTGATTATCGTCCCTACAGACCATAAAGGAAGAAACCGTTTTAGTCATATCGACGTTGAATGGTAAGTCACCGGCCAAAATAAATCCTAACTTGGTTTCCTGAATTATAGGAAAGTGTGGTCCGCGCGTATATTTCACAGGTTCAATTAATTGGAGAAAATATTGAGCGCCGATTAATATATCGACTTGCGATGAGCAATGAAGGTGAGGATCCGCCAAGAATATGCGCTTGGGTAAATTTAAAGAGGCAAGATTGAACGACTCCGCCGGTAAATTATTAGTTATACTGGGTAATACGGCACAATGTACGTTTAACGTGAAGGGTTTATAGCGTGAATGTAGCCTTACATTAGTACTGAAGTCAGCCTGGGAAAGCGAGTTGTTTATACCCGTGATGGGCAGTTGCGATTTAACCAATTGGAGGCCCATCCTGCGGGCGAAATCCATTGAGCAAAAGTTCGCTTGAGAACCGGAATCCAGTAATATCCTAACGGGAAATTTTTTGCCGACTTTATTGTATGTCATACAGACAGCGGTAGATAACAATACCGATTTATTGGTCTGTGATTTCAGTGAACACTGGTTGTTAACAGAAGTTACGTCCCTGTTGGGGACATGAATCGTGGTGTGGTGACGCCTAGAACATTTTTTACATGAGAATTTTGAGGGACATTTTGAACCCTCGTGTCCCGAACGGAGACAGTTTAAGCATGTTAAAAAAACATGTTAGTGACCACGGGAGAAGAAATCGTTGGTTTGAAGAAGAGACATGGGCGAGATGAGTGGTTTGATAAGGAGTGTGAAGAGGCAACTGACTTCAAAAACAAGACATACAAATTTATGATCCAAAGGAAATGCACTAGGGCTGTTCAAGAGGAATACAGGAAGGCCAGGCGGAGGGAAAAGAAGATTCATAGAGGAAAAAAGAGGGAGTATATGATGAGACAGATGGAAAAGATAGAGGAATATAAGAGTAAAAGGCTGAGCCGAGATATGTACAGGAAGGTGAATGATATGAGACAGGAATTTCAGCCTAGAACAAATGCCTGTAGGGATAATAATGGTGGCCTTGTGAGTGATAATGCTGGCGTGATCAGGAGATGGACAGAACACTTCGAAGAGTTGCTAGGCTCAGTTGGGGAGGCTTCGATGGAGGCATCTGAGAATGAAGAGGAGGTAGGAGAATTCGAGGATGATAGAGAGGAGTTGGTGCCATCCTATGACGAGGTGTATGAAGCTCTAGAAAAGCTTAAAAATAACAAGGCAGCAGGTTCCGATGGTTTACCAGGGGAACTATTAAAGAGCGCAGGAGGAGATTTCATAAAGGAATTTGCCCATCTTATAGAGCGAATATGGCTGGAGGAGGTAATGCCTGATGAGTGGAACAATGGGGTGGTGTGTTTAATACATAAAAAGGGTGATCCGCTTATATGTAAAAATTATAGGGGCATCTCTCTACTTAATACAGCATATAAGGTATTGTCCAACATCATATTTTCTAGGCTGCTTCCCTACGCTGAGGAAAACATAAAAGAATATCAGTGTGGATTCACTAGGAATAGGTCAACAACAGACCAAATATTTACACTAAGGCAAATCCTGGAAAAAACGTTGGAATATGGAGTGCCCACTCACCATCTCTTTGTGGATTTCCAGTCGGCATATGATTCAATCAACCGGAAAATGCTATATAGAGCTATGAAGGAGTTGCATATACCATCTAAGTTGGTGCGTATGGTTGGAGTAGTTATGTCCAATTCTAAGTGCCAAATCAGAATACAATCAAATCTATCTAACTCCTTAAAAACATTGAATGGGTTGAAACAAGGAGATGCCTTAGCATGTCTGTTGTTCAACATAGCTCTAGAAAAGGTCATCAGGGATTCAGGAATTCAAACTAGCGGACACATATTTCACAAGGAGGTACAGCTTCTGGCCTATGCCGATGACATTGACGTCATAAGTAGGTCTGAATCTGGCTTAAAGGAAGCCTTTCAGGAACTGGAGTTGTCCGCTAAGGCTATGGGCTTGGTTATAAACCAAAGCAAAACCAAATATATGGTTGTAGGTGCCAATACTCGTACCCTGTCCCTGCGCATTAACGATTATGAATTTGAAAAGGTTCAGGGTTTTCCATATCTCGGGTCATATGTGGACTCTGGAAATGACTCCTCTAGAGATATTGAAAGACGAATATTATCTGCTAATAGGTGTTACTACGGACTGGTGAAACATTTTAAATCAAAATTAATAACTAAAGATACAAAAGCCTCCCTATACAAGACCTTGATTAGACCAGTCCTGATGTATGGCTCGGAATGCTGGGTGTTAAAAAAACTAGATGAGCAGAGACTATCCGTTTTTGAGAGGAGGGTACTGAGGAGAATCTATGGCCCTGTGAGGGAAAACAACATTTGGAGGCGACTGCATAATCGAGAGTTGTACGAAAGGTTTAAAGATCTTCCGATCGTGCAACTCATACAAATTAACAGATTGCGTTGGGCTGGTCATGTGCAGAGAATGGCGGAGGATAGAATCCCAAAAAGAGTGATGAATTATTTGCCGATGGGAAGGAGAAGGAGGGGAAGACCGCGTACAAGATGGCTGGACCAGGTTGGTAAGGAGGCAGTGAGGCTGGGTGCAGCAAACTGGTGGACATTGGCCGGGAGTAGAGACCAGTGGGGAAGATTTCTTTTGGAGGCCAGGGCCCGGACTGGGCTGTAGCGCCGAGGATGTATGTATGTATGTATGTATGTATGTATACAAAGCATATAAGCAACTCTACACAACAATACAACAACACTCATTCTCTGATGTCTTTCAATCGCCATCCCAAATTTTACACAAACAGAACAATTTGAAATATACAAAGTGTATTTATTTCCAACCAAACACACTATTTGAACACTACAAAACAATATTATTCTCACCACTAGCACCAGAAACAGAACAGACTTCAGAGCCAATTTCAAACTAATGATGTGATGGTTGTCATTAAATGAGTCTGTGTGCAAGTGCAGAATGTTTTAATGATCATGATGTGGATGACATGTTTTTTTAACACATGACAGTGTATCCTAAGAATTTCTGTGGAGAGTGCAGTGATCTATATAGTACCCCTGGTTATCTACAATACAGTGTGTTTGATCTTTATTTGAAATACAAGTACTATGTTTTGATCCGGCAAATATCAACTGATTTAATAATACTGTATAACACACTATAATAGTTGACTTGATGTAATAAACACATTTAAATAATTTACCTTATATTTAATCCGCTAAGCGATCTTCTGTTATATGTTTTTACAACATGTTTCGGGGATAAATCCTCAGGTAAAATGTTTATTCACCCTAATGCATAGGGGTCGTCGAAAATGTTAACGCACATAAAATGTAACACATAAAACTAGATAAAAACACATACAACACACAAGCACGTGATACGTGACCCAGTGCACTGGTTGGCTTCCGATCGTCAACTGTCTTTTACACGTGTTTCACTTCTTATGGTTAGAAGCCAACCAGTGCACTGGGTCACGTATCACACGCTTGTGTGTTGTATGTGTTTTATGTGTTTTTATCTATTTTTATGTGTTACATTTTATGTGCGTTAACATTTTCGACGACCCCTATGCATTAGGGTGAATAAACATTTTACCTGAGGATGGGGATTTATCCCCGAAACATGTTGTAAAAACATATAACAGAAGATCGCTTAGCGGATTAAATATAAGGTAAATTATTTAAATTTGGTTCTAACAGTGGTCTGGAGACTATACATAAAATGAATAATAAACACAGTTTACAAATTGTATAACAAAAATTTGTACAGAGAAATACAGTAACGGCTAATTAATTTTTAATTTTTTTTATTGCTCATCATGTTTCTCCTCAAATGTCCTACAATCTCATTATTCTATATAAATAGTAAAATAGTTTTACCTTTTTCTTGTCCGTCTGGTGGCCTTTACTCTTTATATAAATCTACGCGTTTCGGGACATATGTCCCATCATCAGGAATATCCCTTGGTGAAGTTCGTCAATTATTAAATATTAAAAACACTTTATATACAATTTTACACACATAACAATAAATATAAATATAAACACAAAAAATATACATAAAAACCCCCAAACGTGAGAACACACGCGATAAACGTTATTAACGTTATTATTAGTTCGGTAAGCCATTTTTATATTTATCCCACTGTTGCGGTTTGGAAGCTCTTGAATAATCGTGAGTTATTCCAAAGACGCTAATGAGGAAGGCTGGATTGTTTGTTAGAAAGAAGTGGACTGTATTAAAGATATTTAACATTCGTTTATTGAAAAATCTGACTGCTAATTACGATCGGCACGTGCGGATGCATTTGAGGCAATAACGCCCGAAATTAATTTTGAATAAAATCGTGGTCCATTGTAGATGGACGCAGGTAGATGAATAAAATGAAATGTTATAAATGCATGCTGAAAAATAGCCAGAAGCCGCGGCTGTAAGAGAAGTGTTTTACGTGAGTTGCGCTCGGAGTCGTGTTATAAACTGAACTAAAACTGGCTTGCAGTCGGCGATGCTGGCCGGTTGCAACGTTTGATAAACGCGTGACGTCATCCGCGCGTGCCGTGTAATGGTAATAGACTGCTTACAGCTGATAAACCAGTACAAAGTTTAAACATACTGCCCGCCAAAATCGGGACGATTTTGTACATTAAAGGTTAAATTGAACAATATAATAATTAGACTTACATGTCGTAAGCGATACAATAATTGGCGCACTGGCCAGAGAGCAATGACATAATAAACATAATATAAATTCAATTAACAATCACCAAGCATACAATAAATTGACCCTTACGCCAATAGCAAGGGCTTACTGACGTTAAAATTATTCAAAACATAATAGTAATACAATACGCACAATAATACAATAATTAAGTAAGTATTGATCTTTCCCAAATGATACCCCTTTATATTTGCCAAGCATTACAATAACAAGTGATAACACCATAAAAAATACAATAATTTCCCCATGATATTGACATAACAACCCCAATGAATTTCATAATGTTTGACCCTTAGAAAATACAATACATATATAGAATAATTGACACTTGTGGTTCTCAGAATTTGCATCACACAAACATATTAACAATACACAACATCCATAATGATTGATAGTACATATGAGACATAGTCACTATTGCTGTAATAGCTAGCGACACTTAACAATGTTACAATGCTTATGATACAATTGACTTGTATGCCCGCCCCGGGGAATGTCCCGGGCGTGTTCCATGTAATGTGGCACGCACACACTCACACACACGCACACACACACACACACACCTCGTATGTCTCGTATGGCACGCATACGATTAGTTTGTTGCCACCGGAAGGGGGCATAATTTGTGGATGGGTCGGCGTAAGATACCTAGCGCGGTGCAAACTTCTGCGACACGTACTAAGGAATCTTGACCCGGAAAAACATTGGTAATTACCCCACGCTTCCATTCTAGAGGGGGGGAATTGTCATCCAAAATGAGGACAAGTTGTCCGACCTTCAAATTCTTTAATGGGGTGCGCCATTTATTGTGCTGCTGCAGCTGGTGCAGATAATCCCTAGACCACCGTTTCCAGATGGTCTGCGTAAATTTTTGGAGCAGAAGCCATCTGCCCAAATGAGTATTATTGCCTTGTGTATAGTCGGCTTCCGGAAGTGCCGTCAGTGGAGCACCGACCAAAAAATGAGCAGGTGTTAAGGGTTCAGGGTCTCTAGCATCGTCGGACACCGCGCATAACGGGCGTGAATTAAGGCAGGCCTCAATTTGAGAAAGAAGGGTAGAATATTCCTCAAAATTCAAGACCATACTGCCAATTACGCGACGTAAATGGAATTTAACACTCCTTACACCACTTTCCCACAAACCACCGAAATGAGGGGCTGAAGGGGGGATAAAGGACCATTTGATGCCGTGGAGACCGCAAAACTCCAGAGAAGATTGCTAAACTTCCTTGGAGGTTAAAAATTTGTACCAATCATGCAACGTGTGGTTGGCACGACGAAAATTCGTGCCATTATCCGAAAATATTTGCGCGGGAATACCTCTGCGCGATATGAACCTTTTTAAAGCCGCTATAAAGGCGTTGGAAGTGAGATCCGACACCAATTCTAAATGGATGGCCCTAGTACACATGCATATAAATAGAGCGATATATGCCTTGGTCGTGGACTTAGAGCGCTGCCCGCCATGGCGCAAATGTACAGGACCGGCGTAATCCACGGCCGACTGTGAGAATGGCCTTGACGGCGTGACCCTAGAAGAGGGTAATTGACCGAGTAATTGATTCGCGCCTTTAGCCCGGAAACGAAAACAAGTGACACACTTATGTATCACTGAGCGGATATAGGACTTATCATGTATGATCCAATACTTACGCCTAAGCGAAGCTTGAGTTGATTGCACTCCAGCGTGCAACAAACGGATGTGTTCGTATTCAATTATTAATCTCGTGAGATGAGAGTGCGGGTGTAAAATTATTTGGTGTTTAGTCTCGTAGCTAAGTGGGGAGAATTGCAAGCGTCCACCCACTCTTAAAATGCCTGATTTATCCAGGAATGGGTTGAGAGCAAGAATTTTACTACTGCGTGGAAGGCACCGGTGTGCCTCAAGTTCCCTAACCTCTACGTCGAAATGCAAGTTCTGAGATTGCCGGACAAAAACCAAGAGCGTGTCAGACAATTCTTGAGCCGACAAAAAGGACGTGTCTCTATCAACCACCGCGAGCCTAGAATTGCGAAAAAATCGACGGCAGTATGCGAAGACGCGAATAAGCCTCGTAAGAGATGAATAATTTTCAATGTAACTATGTGTTGAGGACGCGACAATTAGTGAGGTTTGAGCCTGCTTGCGACGTTCCTCTTCAATGTCGGGAAAAGTACAGGGAGTATTAATGTCGAACGCGCTGACCGGCCATGAGGCCGCATCACGAGCCAACCAGGAGGGACCATGCCACCATTGAGCATGACAGTGCAAACTACGAGGGAGGCAACCGCGCGATAAAACGTCGGCAGGGTTGTCAATTGATACTACATGACGCCAAATTCCCCTGCTGCTAACAAGACGCTGTATTTCCGCGACACGGTTGGCCACAAATACCTTCCAGCGGGAAGATTGCTGATGTATCCAGTACAACGCTATCATCGAATCCGAATAAAGATATAGTCCGTCAAAATTGTAATCGACGGCATTTAAAACCTTGGACGTTAATTGAGCCAACAATAAACAAGCACAAAGTTCAAGTCTAGGAAGCGTTATCTGTTTCAGCGGAGCGACCCTAGATTTAGCACACAACAAGTTTGATGATATGGCGCCGTTCGAATAGACCGCCTGCACATAAATGCAACACACGTAACCTTTAACCGAAGCGTCGGCGAATCCGTGCAGCTGCAATGAACTAACCGGGTAACTGTTCGAACTCTTAACCGACCTCGTAATCTCAAAATGAGTGTCGGAGACTAATTGGGCGTATAATTCCAACCATTGATTGGCTAATGATCCGGACAAGGGTTCGTCCCAATCAGTGCCCGCCAACCACAACTGCTGCACGAAATGCTTGCAGCAAAATGTGATGGGAGCGATTAGACCTAGTGGATCATAGATCCCGGCGATGATTGCCAACACGCTTCTCTTGTTGAGAACGGTTAAATTGTCATCACCCCTAACGGTGTATAAAAAGTTATCCCCCTCAACATTCCATTGTATGCCCAAGGTACGCACGTTTTGACCCTTGCTGAAGTCACGGGTTACTTGGGCGCGAAGAGTCATAATCTTATGGTGGTTAGAGAACCATTTATGTAACGAAAAACCATACCTCCTCAACAACTTCTCGATCTCGCATTTCATTTCAGCTAAGCTGTTCGGATCATCCGAACCCGTTATGAGATCATCTACGTAAAAGTCATTTGCTATGGCCTTAGCAGCTGTAGGGTAGTCGGATTTATTTTCATATGCTATTTGAGCCAGACAACGCGTAGCAAGGAAGGAGGCACTAGCAGTGCCATGTGTAACCGTCCTTAACGCGTAATGTCGCAATTCCTTATGCGGTGCATCACGCCAAACAATGCGTTGCAAGTTTGAATCCTTAGGATTAACAATGATCTGGCGATACATCTTTTCAATGTCCGCAATAAGTACGTATCGGTGGGTGCGGAACCGAACCATTATCGAAAACAGATCCTGCTGGATCGTAGGACCGACCATTAAAGTATCGTTAAGGGACAAATTATTGGTGGTTTTAGCGGATGCGTCAAATACCACGCGCAATTTAGTGGTTAAGCTAGAGTCTTTGAAGACTGCGTGATGGGGCAGATAAAAGATCTCTGACCTGTCAAGCGACAGATCGTATTCATTAAGCGGCGACATGTGGCCAAGTCTTAAGTAGTCACTCATGAACTCACTATAATCCTTATAAAGGGTAGGGTTCTGCTTGAATTTGAATTCTAATGATTGGAATCTGCGTATGGCTCCGCGGAGAGAATCTCCCAAATAAGATTTATCAGATCTGCGGGGCAGGGCTACCACAAATCTCCCGTCGCGATTGCGGCTAGTGTTTTCCATGAAATGCCTTTCACACGGTGAGTCCTCAGATCGGGCTTCGCGACTAGAGATCTCCTCCAACTTCCAAAATTCCTTTAGTTGCGAGGAAATCTGATTATCGTCCCTACAGACCATAAAGGAAGAAACCGTTTTAGTCATATCGACGTTGAATGGTAAGTCACCGGCCAAAATAAATCCTAACTTGGTTTCCTGAATTATAGGAAAGTGTGGTCCGCGCGTATATTTCACAGGTTCAATTAATTGGAGAAAATATTGAGCGCCGATTAATATATCGACTTGCGATGAGCAATGAAGGTGAGGATCCGCCAAGAATATGCGCTTGGGTAAATTTAAAGAGGCAAGATTGAACGACTCCGCCGGTAAATTATTAGTTATACTGGGTAATACGGCACAATGTACGTTTAACGTGAAGGGTTTATAGCGTGAATGTAGCCTTACATTAGTACTGAAGTCAGCCTGGGAAAGCGAGTTGTTTATACCCGTGATGGGCAGTTGCGATTTAACCAATTGGAGGCCCATCCTGCGGGCGAAATCCATTGAGCAAAAGTTCGCTTGAGAACCGGAATCCAGTAATATCCTAACGGGAAATTTTTTGCCGACTTTATTGTATGTCATACAGACAGCGGTAGATAACAATACCGATTTATTGGTCTGTGATTTCAGTGAACACTGGTTGTTAACAGAAGTTACGTCCCTGTTGGGGACATGAATCGTGGTGTGGTGACGCCTAGAACATTTTTTACATGAGAATTTTGAGGGACATTTTGAACCCTCGTGTCCCGAACGGAGACAGTTTAAGCATGTTAAAAAAACATGTTAGTGACCACGGGAGAAGAAATCGTTGGTTTGAAGAAGAGACATGGGCGAGATGAGTGGTTTGATAAGGAGTGTGAAGAGGCAACTGACTTCAAAAACAAGACATACAAATTTATGATCCAAAGGAAATGCACTAGGGCTGTTCAAGAGGAATACAGGAAGGCCAGGCGGAGGGAAAAGAAGATTCATAGAGGAAAAAAGAGGGAGTATATGATGAGACAGATGGAAAAGATAGAGGAATATAAGAGTAAAAGGCTGAGCCGAGATATGTACAGGAAGGTGAATGATATGAGACAGGAATTTCAGCCTAGAACAAATGCCTGTAGGGATAATAATGGTGGCCTTGTGAGTGATAATGCTGGCGTGATCAGGAGATGGACAGAACACTTCGAAGAGTTGCTAGGCTCAGTTGGGGAGGCTTCGATGGAGGCATCTGAGAATGAAGAGGAGGTAGGAGAATTCGAGGATGATAGAGAGGAGTTGGTGCCATCCTATGACGAGGTGTATGAAGCTCTAGAAAAGCTTAAAAATAACAAGGCAGCAGGTTCCGATGGTTTACCAGGGGAACTATTAAAGAGCGCAGGAGGAGATTTCATAAAGGAATTTGCCCATCTTATAGAGCGAATATGGCTGGAGGAGGTAATGCCTGATGAGTGGAACAATGGGGTGGTGTGTTTAATACATAAAAAGGGTGATCCGCTTATATGTAAAAATTATAGGGGCATCTCTCTACTTAATACAGCATATAAGGTATTGTCCAACATCATATTTTCTAGGCTGCTTCCCTACGCTGAGGAAAACATAAAAGAATATCAGTGTGGATTCACTAGGAATAGGTCAACAACAGACCAAATATTTACACTAAGGCAAATCCTGGAAAAAACGTTGGAATATGGAGTGCCCACTCACCATCTCTTTGTGGATTTCCAGTCGGCATATGATTCAATCAACCGGAAAATGCTATATAGAGCTATGAAGGAGTTGCATATACCATCTAAGTTGGTGCGTATGGTTGGAGTAGTTATGTCCAATTCTAAGTGCCAAATCAGAATACAATCAAATCTATCTAACTCCTTAAAAACATTGAATGGGTTGAAACAAGGAGATGCCTTAGCATGTCTGTTGTTCAACATAGCTCTAGAAAAGGTCATCAGGG
>JAWRYS010001141.1:0-68038 GCA_034769895.1 Magicicada septendecula
CTGTCCTCTTCCAGCATCATATCTGCCAGTGCTCAAATTGTCCCTAACAATATTCTGTATGGACTCCTACCAATACTTTACTTTAAAAATTTGTTTAAATTCATTGTAATTGTTGACTTCATTCCTTACCGCCTTCCACCAGTTATCATTACTATTTTTAAAACTCTCATCGGGAAGATTTTTTATCATTTGCCAACGACTTTATTTGGTTCTACTCAAACATTCTTCTAGCCTCCAGAAATTCTAGAGGGTTCTGACGATATTCTTTAAAATTGATTACTTCTTTATTTTCTCCTATAAGTGTAGGTACATAGCTTATTGGTCTATGTTTTAGTACCTCTATCTCTTCCTTAAATTTATTATATCCTTCTGTTGGATTTCTTCTATTTTCTCCCTGTTGTCGGTAACTTGACTTTGTACCTGTACTACCTTGGTTTCTACCTGATTGTATTGTTCATCTATTTTATTCTGTAGTATCTCGAATTGTTCCTGAGTATCTTTTTGAAGTATTCCTGTACTTGTTTTACTATTATCTTCTACTTCAATAATTTTATTTATTACATCTTCACGTAATTGAACTAAATTTTCATCAGTTTTCTCAACCTTCTGGTTGGTTTCAGTGATTCTATTCATTATTTCTTCTCTATACTCTTCTAATTGTTGTTTCAATTCCTCTTTATTCTTCTCACTCTCTTCCTTCAACAGTCCTTTTAATTCTTCGTTACTTTTTTTAATATCCTCCTTCAACTGTTGTTGTAATGTTTCATTATTGCTTTCAATTTTTTTATTTAATTCCTCATGATCTTCTCTCATTAGTTTCTTTAATTCTTCATTATTTTGTCTTAATAAGGTTTCATTATCTTCCCTCATTTGTTTCAATGTTTCATTATTGCTTTCGATTTTTTTATACAATTCTTCACTATTTTGTTTCAATGTTTCATGATTTTCTTTCATTTGTTTCAATGTTTCATTATTTTCTTTCATTTGTTTCTCTAAACTTTCATTATTTTGTCTAATATCCTCCTTTATTTGTTTCTTTAATTCCTCATTATTTTGTTTTAATAATGTTTCATTGTCTTTTTTGTCTTCTTTACTCTGTTTTTTCAACACTTCCTGTAGCATTTCCATTAGGTTATTCATGTTGATACCTTCGGTTGTTTTGTTTGGTTCTATTTTGTCCCCTTGGGCTTCCCTTACTATTACTTCCACTTCCTCAGTCGCTATTACTGGGGTATCCTTTACCACCGTTTCCATTTCTTCAGTCACTGTTACTTCCTTGTCTTCCATATTTAATTCTATTTCTTCTCCATCTATACGTTTACATGACGTTGCTCTTCTCCTTGACATCTGTTGTTTAACCGTAGTCACCACTAGAGTAGAAATTGCTATAAAATCACAATAATAATACAAAGTTATTCTATCTCTAGCCTCTCTAGTTGGGCTCCAATTTGTTACATTCACTTAGTAAGTAACACGAAAAATTCCTGATGTGTTTATTTAGCCACACATTGTTGGCGTCAATTCTGTAACGTTAAATATTAGACCTCACTATTGGGATCGCCAATTTGTAACGTAAAATTATATCCTGGTTATTTCATGTGTACTTTGTTAGTATTTTAAGGATGAGTATGTTGTCAGGGTAATATTAGTTGCGCGCCAATTTGCAATCAAACGTTGCAAATAAAATATATTTGTAAACTGGTAAGTATTATTTTTAAAATATCATAAAGGTTTCTTTTTTCTGCTATAATTATCTCTTTTAATCTTTTATTTAATAGAAGATTGTGACAACTAAATCTTAGCAAAACAGATTCAAATCGGATGCCATACTTTCCTGGGTGAGAGTGTTGCCAACCTGTGCTAGTTGATGAAAAAAATTACCATTCATTGAAATGGTGTTTATAATATTATATACATTTATTTATCCATTAAATAAAGAAAAGAAAACCTTTTATCTGTAGTTATAGAAATCAAATCCTTTATTATCCTTTTTATATTCTTTTAAAAGACAAATATAATTGTTAACAAAGTCTGACTGGCTGTTCTTTAAATATGCTCAGAATGGCAGCAGTAGTATTTCTTATGTCTCAGGGCTATCACATTTGTATATTTTATAATTGCTAAATAAAATACAAATAGAATGTTTTTAAGGTAGGTCCTTTTGACCACGGTATAAACAACAAATAGTTTAGGAAAAGTACCAAAATACATGGGATTATAATAAATTACAGAGTGTCTTAACAAGAATACATTAATAGTTTTACAATATTCAGTGTCTAGGTTATGTTGATTTAAGTGTTTTTAATGCCTAATTCACTTTATATGATAGTATTACTCTATATTAAGAATCTTTGACACTGAAAATAGGCTTATTCATTAATTATTTTCACAGTGAAAGTTCCAAACAGTTTTAATTAAAAGTGTAAACAGAGTCTTTGAGAAGTGTAATCTAGGCCTTGTAGGAAATTGTTCAGTTTAGTTATTTAATCAAAAATACTTCCCTTCCTGGATAGTTAGATGTTATTTCTTCATATGTTACTTGGTTTACTTCTTTAGAATAATATTGTGCTTATTTCTTTTATTTATTTTGTTTAGTAGTATTATTTAATTTTACTTTAGGTTCACTGATATGAAAATTACAATCTGTTGGATTAGTCACTCTTATTTTGATGTCAACCTTTCTCGTTTAGATCCAATAATGCACTCCTCTTTATTTAATTTATAACATTTTAGTTGCTAAGGCCTATCTTAGCTTTCATTGGTGTGAAATGTAACATTTTATGTTACTATGGAGCTCTTTGAGCCTCAAAATAAACAAACTTCTAATATTTTACCTTTCATTTTCTTTAAAATGTTATAACTTTTTTATAAGATCTTTGATCTTCACTTTATTAGTATCTTTGATTTTCTGATGGAACACTGATTATTTTGATACCACTCTTGTTTATCTTCCTTTAAATATTTACTGAGTTCCCATTTTACACTTTTAATTATTTGTCCCAAAATTATTTATTATTAGTTTTTCTTGTACTCTTCACTTTATTAAAACTATTGGACACAATTAGTAATAATATAACTTAACCTGACATGGTTTATTCTAATTTTAATATAAATTCTTATTCCAAATCCGTTAACTAACTAAGCTTAACATGTAGTTTTAGCTAGTTTTACAAATCTCAATTCATGTTTAAAAGGAATAATTCCAAATGTTTAGTACCAAGCCACGTGTTGTTTTATATTGCAACTTACCGTCTGCGGCTTTTAGAAACAACGTCTTCACAAAGTTGACATGTTTCGGGACACTTGTCCCATCATCAGAACTTAAAATAATCGTGTAGGTATTTAAGTTTAATTATATAAAGAAAGTTTATTATAAATCTTTTTTTAATAAAACCAGCAATATAAAGGTCACGTACAAAACCACCAATAATATTATGAATAATCTTTGTGTCCGCAAAACTACCAGCCTTGAACACAAAACTGGTGTTTACAAATTGATATGTGACAATTGTGACGCCTTTTATGTGGGCCAGACAGGACGTAGTTTTTTAAAAAGGTTTACAGAACATAGGCCGCCTACACACCTTCACAGTTTGGACAATATCAAGTCAAAATTTGCAGAACACCTCATTTCCGAGAATCATAAATACACTAATTTTAAAACTAATTTAATACCCCTTCACATATGTAAGAAAGGGCGATATTTGAACGCTCTTGAAGAGTACGAAATTTATAAAGCATATAACAATACTGATACCAAGCCGCGTGTTTTAAATGATAAACTGCTTTTCAAGTCAAATGTATTGTACATCACTGCCTTGCGCTATTGTCGTGGTGGGAGCAAAACGTAAATCAGTGCGCAGTCAGTCTCCGTACGATGTACATCGTTAAACCTTCGCGCTCGCTTTAGACATTTAAGTATTCATATTGTTTTAAGTTATTTGTTTCATGTTGGATTTTAATATTTTAATTAATTGACAAATGTATCAACTTAAATGATATACGATTATTTTAAGTTTTGATGATGGGACAAGTGTCCCAAAACATGTCAACTTTGTGAAGACGTTGTTTCTAAAAGCCGCAGACGGTAAGTTGCAATATATTTGATTAAATCTCTATTACTATTATTTTGGTACTTTCCTAATAATATTAACATCTGTGTTATTAATATTACTACATATAATATTAATCAATACAGCCAAACTAATTGCTAATAACTATTAGTAACAGATGACAAATCTTCTTAAATTTCTGTATACAATACAGTTTTATAAATGCAACAAAACACTAAGTTCCAAAACATTGACCTCCTTACTTATTAACTTTAATAGTTAACATAACTATTATTCATATTCCTTTAACTTTAATACACATAATTATTAGAGCCTTAGTTAACATGAATTAAATAACAAAAGAAATAAATATTATTTAACTAAGTACGGTAGTTAAATAATTAGTTCTTGACACAAAACTATCATGTTTCTTGGTACTTTTGGTAGGAGCAATAAAGTACATTTCTGTTAACAAGATGCATGGCAAAATGTCATGTAACATAATACCCCCGACCACAGAAAATGGGTTATTTCAGTAATAAACTGATTACTTAAATAAGCTGATTTATCTCACAAGTACTCTCAATTGTCATAATATTTTATTTTCATTCTTTTCTTCATCATGGTTTCAGGTATTGGGTTTTGATGAATTTTCTTAAGTTGTGTTATTATATAATAACTTCTTTTTCTTCTTGGGCGACTCTACGAAAATATATATCATCTTCCTTATATAGGTGGTTACCAACTGATTTTTCCTTTCCTCTGGGGTTTCTCCTGTTCCTATTGATTCCTTAATTGGGGTTATCAATTCCTCCCTAACTTTAAATGGCACGGTTAATGCATATCGGCTGTGAGTGGCACTATTCTGACCTAATCCTCACCCGACCATTCACCCCATGCATGGCACGGTGCTCGTTGGCCCCTGCCCATAATAATAATTATTGAGTGGCGCCGTAGCTTTCTACACTCTTACAAAATGGTAACTCTTGCGTTACTTTAAATACCCTCGGAATCATGTTGCTTTCTTAACTCTTCTCATCATTATTATTTGCATCCCAGCAGCTCCCCTTACTTTTATATGACTTATTTTCAGTTTTGGTAAACTCCTTTGTATATTTCTTCTCTTCCGTTTAATTTTATTTCGTTGTTAATTGATTCATTTGCCACTATGTTATTCATATCCTTTTTCAATACCCCTTTTTAGTAATAATTACAACTATGGTGTTTATTATTCTCTTGATATCCAGACCTCGATTCTGTTTCTGCAAGTTCATGCTTTCATATATTTGTTTTAATTACTTATTTTCTTTACTCATTATTATCCCCTTATTATCATTCTTAACCGTTATATTCTTTTCCAAAACCAGTATTGGTGGGCTATTTGTTTGATTTCTTTATTTTCATTTGTCATTACATTTATCATTATTTTTCCTTCTTATTTCTCAAATAGTTTGCCTTGTCGGTTATCATATAATCAATCCTTTTTCTCAATAGTTTGTTTGAAATTAGTTCAACAATTTTCGGTATCTGTCACAATCCGGGTTGTTCTACCATTATGTTTTTCCCGTGGATTCTGTCGGTTAAATTCGTCTACAAACCTTGCTATGGGATTGCCCCATTTTGGATCACTCCCATACATTTCAATGTTGTCGTATGTGTATCGTCTTTCATCTTCATTGCTGGGACCAGGATCATGTTCTTGGTTTTCACGATGGTTAACTTTTTTGTCTACCTTTCTTTGCCGTTGGTCATCATGTCTCCTTGAATCCCTCTCCTCAGCCATTATATAGTTTACTTTGGATTGATTGGGTCCCTGGTTGCTACTTGGTGGATTTCCAGAGGGTATGTCCCTATTTCTATCCCCACTTCTGGACTTCCGATATTCATTATGATCATTCCATTGTCGCCTGTTGTCGTCGTTTCTCCCATCTCGTCTATCATTATTTTGTTCCTGGTTAAAGTTCTGACGTCTTCCTTGAAATCGCCTGTTAGCTGTGTTTCTATTATAACCATCTGTTCGTACATGGTTTACTGGCTGTCGATTGTCATGTGGTTGATCCTTGTTCCTCTCATTCCAATCCTCGGGTCTTCTTCGACTCCTGCGATAATAATTTTCCTGCTCAAAACCTTCTACGAGAGCCTCCATCTCTCCAGTCGTTTTTATTTGTCCACATCGACGAGCACGTACAATATCTTCTCCAAAATGTTACGACAATTTTGCTATGAGACACTCTTCAGGGATTTTAGGTTCTAAATGTCCGGCTACCCAGACTTCACCCAAAAAATAGGCAGTTAGTGTCTGTCCTCTTCCAGCATCATATCTGCCAGTGCTCAAATTGTCCCTAACAATATTCTGTATGGACTCCTACCAATACTTTACTTTAAAAATTTGTTTAAATTCATTGTAATTGTTGACTTCATTCCTTACCACCTTCCACCAGTTATCATTACTATTTTTAAAACTCTCATCGGGAAGATTTTTTATCATTTGCCAACGACTTTATTTGGTTCTACTCAAACATTCTTCTAGCCTCCAGAAATTCTAGAGGGTTCTGACGATATTCTTTAAAATTGATTACTTCTTTATTTTCTCCTATAAGTGTAGGTACATAGCTTATTGGTCTATGTTTTAGTACCTCTATCTCTTCCTTAAATTTATTATATCCTTCTGTTGGATTTCTTCTATTTTCTCCCTGTTGTCGGTAACTTGACTTTGTACCTGTACTACCTTGGTTTCTACCTGATTGTATTGTTCATCTATTTTATTCTGTAGTATCTCGAATTGTTCCTGAGTATCTTTTTGAAGTATTCCTGTACTTGTTTTACTATTATCTTCTACTTCAATAATTTTATTTATTACATCTTCACGTAATTGAACTAAATTTTCATCAGTTTTCTCAACCTTCTGGTTGGTTTCAGTGATTCTATTCATTATTTCTTCTCTATACTCTTCTAATTGTTGTTTCAATTCCTCTTTATTCTTCTCACTCTCTTCCTTCAACAGTCCTTTTAATTCTTCGTTACTTTTTTTAATATCCTCCTTCAACTGTTGTTGTAATGTTTCATTATTGCTTTCAATTTTTTTATTTAATTCCTCATGATCTTCTCTCATTAGTTTCTTTAATTCTTCATTATTTTGTCTTAATAAGGTTTCATTATCTTCCCTCATTTGTTTCAATGTTTCATTATTGCTTTCGATTTTTTTATACAATTCTTCACTATTTTGTTTCAATGTTTCATGATTTTCTTTCATTTGTTTCAATGTTTCATTATTTTCTTTCATTTGTTTCTCTAAACTTTCATTATTTTGTCTAATATCCTCCTTTATTTGTTTCTTTAATTCCTCATTATTTTGTTTTAATAATGTTTCATTGTCTTTTTTGTCTTCTTTACTCTGTTTTTTCAACACTTCCTGTAGCATTTCCATTAGGTTATTCATGTTGATACCTTCGGTTGTTTTGTTTGGTTCTATTTTGTCCCCTTGGGCTTCCCTTACTATTACTTCCACTTCCTCAGTCGCTATTACTGGGGTATCCTTTACTACCGTTTCCATTTCTTCAGTCACTGTTACTTCCTTGTCTTCCATATTTAATTCTATTTCTTCTCCATCTATACGTTTACATGACGTTGCTCTTCTCCTTGACATCTGTTGTTTAACCGTAGTCACCACTAGAGTAGAAATTGCTATAAAATCACAATAATAATACAAAGTTATTCTATCTCTAGCCTCACTAGTTGGGCTCCAATTTGTTACATTCACTTAGTAAGTAACACGAAAAATTCCTGATGTGTTTATTTAGCCACACATTGTTGGCGTCAATTCTGTAACGTTAAATATTAGACCTCACTATTGGGATCGCCAATTTGTAACGTAAAATTATATCCTGGTTATTTCATGTGTACTTTGTTAGTATTTTAAGGATGAGTATGTTGTCAGGGTAATATTAGTTGCGCGCCAATTTGCAATCAAACGTTGCAAATAAAATATATTTGTAAACTGGTAAGTATTATTTTTAAAATATCATAAAGGTTTCTTTTTTCTGCTATAATTATCTCTTTTAATCTTTTATTTAATAGAAGATTGTGACAACTAAATCTTAGCAAAACAGATTCAAATCGGATGCCATACTTTCCTGGGTGAGAGTGTTGCCAACCTGTGCTAGTTGATGAAAAAAATTACCATTCATTGAAATGGTGTTTATAATATTATATACATTTATTTATCCATTAAATAAAGAAAAGAAAACCTTTTATCTGTAGTTATAGAAATCAAATCCTTTATTATCCTTTTTATATTCTTTTAAAAGACAAATATAATTGTTAACAAAGTCTGACTGGCTGTTCTTTAAATATGCTCAGAATGGCAGCAGTAGTATTTCTTATGTCTCAGGGCTATCACATTTGTATATTTTATAATTGCTAAATAAAATACAAATAGAATGTTTTTAAGGTAGGTCCTTTTGACCACGGTATAAACAACAAATAGTTTAGGAAAAGTACCAAAATACATGGGATTATAATAAATTACAGAGTGTCTTAACAAGAATACATTAATAGTTTTACAATATTCAGTGTCTAGGTTATGTTGATTTAAGTGTTTTTAATGCCTAATTCACTTTATATGATAGTATTACTCTATATTAAGAATCTTTGACACTGAAAATAGGCTTATTCATTAATTATTTTCACAGTGAAAGTTCCAAACAGTTTTAATTAAAAGTGTAAACAGAGTCTTTGAGAAGTGTAATCTAGGCCTTGTAGGAAATTGTTCAGTTTAGTTATTTAATCAAAAATACTTCCCTTCCTGGATAGTTAGATGTTATTTCTTCATATGTTACTTGGTTTACTTCTTTAGAATAATATTGTGCTTATTTCTTTTATTTATTTTGTTTAGTAGTATTATTTAATTTTACTTTAGGTTCACTGATATGAAAATTACAATCTGTTGGATTAGTCACTCTTATTTTGATGTCAACCTTTCTCGTTTAGATCCAATAATGCACTCCTCTTTATTTAATTTATAACATTTTAGTTGCTAAGGCCTATCTTAGCTTTCATTGGTGTGAAATGTAACATTTTATGTTACTATGGAGCTCTTTGAGCCTCAAAATAAACAAACTTCTAATATTTTACCTTTCATTTTCTTTAAAATGTTATAACTTTTTTATAAGATCTTTGATCTTCACTTTATTAGTATCTTTGATTTTCTGATGGAACACTGATTATTTTGATACCACTCTTGTTTATCTTCCTTTAAATATTTACTGAGTTCCCATTTTACACTTTTAATTATTTGTCCCAAAATTATTTATTATTAGTTTTTCTTGTACTCTTCACTTTATTAAAACTATTGGACACAATTAGTAATAATATAACTTAACCTGACATGGTTTATTCTAATTTTAATATAAATTCTTATTCCAAATCCGTTAACTAACTAAGCTTAACATGTAGTTTTAGCTAGTTTTACAAATCTCAATTCATGTTTAAAAGGAATAATTCCAAATGTTTAGTACCAAGCCACGTGTTGTTTTATATTGCAACTTACCGTCTGCGGCTTTTAGAAACAACGTCTTCACAAAGTTGACATGTTTCGGGACACTTGTCCCATCATCAGAACTTAAAATAATCGTGTAGGTATTTAAGTTTAATTATATAAAGAAAGTTTATTATAAATCTTTTTTTAATAAAACCAGCAATATAAAGGTCACGTACAAAACCACCAATAATATTATGAATAATCTTTGTGTCCGCAAAACTACCAGCCTTGAACACAAAACTGGTGTTTACAAATTGATATGTGACAATTGTGACGCCTTTTATGTGGGCCAGACAGGACGTAGTTTTTTAAAAAGGTTTACAGAACATAGGCCGCCTACACACCTTCACAGTTTGGACAATATCAAGTCAAAATTTGCAGAACACCTCATTTCCGAGAATCATAAATACACTAATTTTAAAACTAATTTAATACCCCTTCACATATGTAAGAAAGGGCGATATTTGAACGCTCTTGAAGAGTACGAAATTTATAAAGCATATAACAATACTGATACCAAGCCGCGTGTTTTAAATGATAAACTGCTTTTCAAGTCAAATGTATTGTACATCACTGCCTTGCGCTATTGTCGTGGTGGGAGCAAAACGTAAATCAGTGCGCAGTCAGTCTCCGTACGATGTACATCGTTAAACCTTCGCGCTCGCTTTAGACATTTAAGTATTCATATTGTTTTAAGTTATTTGTTTCATGTTGGATTTTAATATTTTAATTAATTGACAAATGTATCAACTTAAATGATATACGATTATTTTAAGTTTTGATGATGGGACAAGTGTCCCAAAACATGTCAACTTTGTGAAGACGTTGTTTCTAAAAGCCGCAGACGGTAAGTTGCAATATATTTGATTAAATCTCTATTACTATTATTTTGGTACTTTCCTAATAATATTAACATCTGTGTTATTAATATTACTACATATAATATTAATCAATACAGCCAAACTAATTGCTAATAACTATTAGTAACAGATGACAAATCTTCTTAAATTTCTGTATACAATACAGTTTTATAAATGCAACAAAACACTAAGTTCCAAAACATTGACCTCCTTACTTATTAACTTTAATAGTTAACATAACTATTATTCATATTCCTTTAACTTTAATACACATAATTATTAGAGCCTTAGTTAACATGAATTAAATAACAAAAGAAATAAATATTATTTAACTAAGTACGGTAGTTAAATAATTAGTTCTTGACACAAAACTATCATGTTTCTTGGTACTTTTGGTAGGAGCAATAAAGTACATTTCTGTTAACAAGATGCATGGCAAAATGTCATGTAACATAATACCCCCGACCACAGAAAATGGGTTATTTCAGTAATAAACTGATTACTTAAATAAGCTGATTTATCTCACAAGTACTCTCAATTGTCATAATATTTTATTTTCATTCTTTTCTTCATCATGGTTTCAGGTATTGGGTTTTGATGAATTTTCTTAAGTTGTGTTATTATATAATAACTTCTTTTTCTTCTTGGGCGACTCTACGAAAATATATATCATCTTCCTTATATAGGTGGTTACCAACTGATTTTTCCTTTCCTCTGGGGTTTCTCCTGTTCCTATTGATTCCTTAATTGGGGTTATCAATTCCTCCCTAACTTTAAATGGCACGGTTAATGCATATCGGCTGTGAGTGGCACTATTCTGACCTAATCCTCACCCGACCATTCACCCCATGCATGGCACGGTGCTCGTTGGCCCCTGCCCATAATAATAATTATTGAGTGGCGCCGTAGCTTTCTACACTCTTACAAAATGGTAACTCTTGCGTTACTTTAAATACCCTCGGAATCATGTTGCTTTCTTAACTCTTCTCATCATTATTATTTGCATCCCAGCAGCTCCCCTTACTTTTATATGACTTATTTTCAGTTTTGGTAAACTCCTTTGTATATTTCTTCTCTTCCGTTTAATTTTATTTCGTTGTTAATTGATTCATTTGCCACTATGTTATTCATATCCTTTTTCAATACCCCTTTTTAGTAATAATTACAACTATGGTGTTTATTATTCTCTTGATATCCAGACCTCGATTCTGTTTCTGCAAGTTCATGCTTTCATATATTTGTTTTAATTACTTATTTTCTTTACTCATTATTATCCCCTTATTATCATTCTTAACCGTTATATTCTTTTCCAAAACCAGTATTGGTGGGCTATTTGTTTGTTTTCTTTATTTTCATTTGTCATTACATTTATCATTATTTTTCCTTCTTATTTCTCAAATAGTTTGCCTTGTCGGTTATCATATAATCAATCCTTTTTCTCAATAGTTTGTTTGAAATTAGTTCAACAATTTTCGGTATCTGTCACAATCCGGGTTGTTCTACCATTATGTTTTTCCCGTGGATTCTGTCGGTTAAATTCGTCTACAAACCTTGCTATGGGATTGCCCCATTTTGGATCACTCCCATACATTTCAATGTTGTCGTATGTGTATCGTCTTTCATCTTCATTGCTGGGACCAGGATCATGTTCTTGGTTTTCACGATGGTTAACTTTTTTGTCTACCTTTCTTTGCCGTTGGTCATCATGTCTCCTTGAATCCCTCTCCTCAGCCATTATATAGTTTACTTTGGATTGATTGGGTCCCTGGTTGCTACTTGGTGGATTTCCAGAGGGTATGTCCCTATTTCTATCCCCACTTCTGGACTTCCGATATTCATTATGATCATTCCATTGTCGCCTGTTGTCGTCGTTTCTCCCATCTCGTCTATCATTATTTTGTTCCTGGTTAAAGTTCTGACGTCTTCCTTGAAATCGCCTGTTAGCTGTGTTTCTATTATAACCATCTGTTCGTATATGGTTTACTGGCTGTCGATTGTCATGTGGTTGATCCTTGTTCCTCTCATTCCAATCCTCGGGTCTTCTTCGACTCCTGCGATAATAATTTTCCTGCTCAAAACCTTCTACGAGAGCCTCCATCTCTCCAGTCGTTTTTATTTGTCCACATCGACGAGCACGTACAATATCTTCTCCAAAATGTTACGACAATTTTGCTATGAGACACTCTTCAGGGATTTTAGGTTCTAAATGTCCGGCTACCCAGACTTCACCCAAAAAATAGGCAGTTAGTGTCTGTCCTCTTCCAGCATCATATCTGCCAGTGCTCAAATTGTCCCTAACAATATTCTGTATGGACTCCTACCAATACTTTACTTTAAAAATTTGTTTAAATTCATTGTAATTGTTGACTTCATTCCTTACCGCCTTCCACCAGTTATCATTACTATTTTTAAAACTCTCATCGGGAAGATTTTTTATCATTTGCCAACGACTTTATTTGGTTCTACTCAAACATTCTTCTAGCCTCCAGAAATTCTAGAGGGTTCTGACGATATTCTTTAAAATTGATTACTTCTTTATTTTCTCCTATAAGTGTAGGTACATAGCTTATTGGTCTATGTTTTAGTACCTCTATCTCTTCCTTAAATTTATTATATCCTTCTGTTGGATTTCTTCTATTTTCTCCCTGTTGTCGGTAACTTGACTTTGTACCTGTACTACCTTGGTTTCTACCTGATTGTATTGTTCATCTATTTTATTCTGTAGTATCTCGAATTGTTCCTGAGTATCTTTTTGAAGTATTCCTGTACTTGTTTTACTATTATCTTCTACTTCAATAATTTTATTTATTACATCTTCACGTAATTGAACTAAATTTTCATCAGTTTTCTCAACCTTCTGGTTGGTTTCAGTGATTCTATTCATTATTTCTTCTCTATACTCTTCTAATTGTTGTTTCAATTCCTCTTTATTCTTCTCACTCTCTTCCTTCAACAGTCCTTTTAATTCTTCGTTACTTTTTTTAATATCCTCCTTCAACTGTTGTTGTAATGTTTCATTATTGCTTTCAATTTTTTTATTTAATTCCTCATGATCTTCTCTCATTAGTTTCTTTAATTCTTCATTATTTTGTCTTAATAAGGTTTCATTATCTTCCCTCATTTGTTTCAATGTTTCATTATTGCTTTCGATTTTTTTATACAATTCTTCACTATTTTGTTTCAATGTTTCATGATTTTCTTTCATTTGTTTCAATGTTTCATTATTTTCTTTCATTTGTTTCTCTAAACTTTCATTATTTTGTCTAATATCCTCCTTTATTTGTTTCTTTAATTCCTCATTATTTTGTTTTAATAATGTTTCATTGTCTTTTTTGTCTTCTTTACTCTGTTTTTTCAACACTTCCTGTAGCATTTCCATTAGGTTATTCATGTTGATACCTTCGGTTGTTTTGTTTGGTTCTATTTTGTCCCCTTGGGCTTCCCTTACTATTACTTCCACTTCCTCAGTCGCTATTACTGGGGTATCCTTTACTACCGTTTCCATTTCTTCAGTCACTGTTACTTCCTTGTCTTCCATATTTAATTCTATTTCTTCTCCATCTATACGTTTACATGACGTTGCTCTTCTCCTTGACATCTGTTGTTTAACCGTAGTCACCACTAGAGTAGAAATTGCTATAAAATCACAATAATAATACAAAGTTATTCTATCTCTAGCCTCACTAGTTGGGCTCCAATTTGTTACATTCACTTAGTAAGTAACACGAAAAATTCCTGATGTGTTTATTTAGCCACACATTGTTGGCGTCAATTCTGTAACGTTAAATATTAGACCTCACTATTGGGATCGCCAATTTGTAACGTAAAATTATATCCTGGTTATTTCATGTGTACTTTGTTAGTATTTTAAGGATGAGTATGTTGTCAGGGTAATATTAGTTGCGCGCCAATTTGCAATCAAACGTTGCAAATAAAATATATTTGTAAACTGGTAAGTATTATTTTTAAAATATCATAAAGGTTTCTTTTTTCTGCTATAATTATCTCTTTTAATCTTTTATTTAATAGAAGATTGTGACAACTAAATCTTAGCAAAACAGATTCAAATCGGATGCCATACTTTCCTGGGTGAGAGTGTTGCCAACCTGTGCTAGTTGATGAAAAAAATTACCATTCATTGAAATGGTGTTTATAATATTATATACATTTATTTATCCATTAAATAAAGAAAAGAAAACCTTTTATCTGTAGTTATAGAAATCAAATCCTTTATTATCCTTTTTATATTCTTTTAAAAGACAAATATAATTGTTAACAAAGTCTGACTGGCTGTTCTTTAAATATGCTCAGAATGGCAGCAGTAGTATTTCTTATGTCTCAGGGCTATCACATTTGTATATTTTATAATTGCTAAATAAAATACAAATAGAATGTTTTTAAGGTAGGTCCTTTTGACCACGGTATAAACAACAAATAGTTTAGGAAAAGTACCAAAATACATGGGATTATAATAAATTACAGAGTGTCTTAACAAGAATACATTAATAGTTTTACAATATTCAGTGTCTAGGTTATGTTGATTTAAGTGTTTTTAATGCCTAATTCACTTTATATGATAGTATTACTCTATATTAAGAATCTTTGACACTGAAAATAGGCTTATTCATTAATTATTTTCACAGTGAAAGTTCCAAACAGTTTTAATTAAAAGTGTAAACAGAGTCTTTGAGAAGTGTAATCTAGGCCTTGTAGGAAATTGTTCAGTTTAGTTATTTAATCAAAAATACTTCCCTTCCTGGATAGTTAGATGTTATTTCTTCATATGTTACTTGGTTTACTTCTTTAGAATAATATTGTGCTTATTTCTTTTATTTATTTTGTTTAGTAGTATTATTTAATTTTACTTTAGGTTCACTGATATGAAAATTACAATCTGTTGGATTAGTCACTCTTATTTTGATGTCAACCTTTCTCGTTTAGATCCAATAATGCACTCCTCTTTATTTAATTTATAACATTTTAGTTGCTAAGGCCTATCTTAGCTTTCATTGGTGTGAAATGTAACATTTTATGTTACTATGGAGCTCTTTGAGCCTCAAAATAAACAAACTTCTAATATTTTACCTTTCATTTTCTTTAAAATGTTATAACTTTTTTATAAGATCTTTGATCTTCACTTTATTAGTATCTTTGATTTTCTGATGGAACACTGATTATTTTGATACCACTCTTGTTTATCTTCCTTTAAATATTTACTGAGTTCCCATTTTACACTTTTAATTATTTGTCCCAAAATTATTTATTATTAGTTTTTCTTGTACTCTTCACTTTATTAAAACTATTGGACACAATTAGTAATAATATAACTTAACCTGACATGGTTTATTCTAATTTTAATATAAATTCTTATTCCAAATCCGTTAACTAACTAAGCTTAACATGTAGTTTTAGCTAGTTTTACAAATCTCAATTCATGTTTAAAAGGAATAATTCCAAATGTTTAGTACCAAGCCACGTGTTGTTTTATATTGCAACTTACCGTCTGCGGCTTTTAGAAACAACGTCTTCACAAAGTTGACATGTTTCGGGACACTTGTCCCATCATCAGAACTTAAAATAATCGTGTAGGTATTTAAGTTTAATTATATAAAGAAAGTTTATTATAAATCTTTTTTTAATAAAACCAGCAATATAAAGGTCACGTACAAAACCACCAATAATATTATGAATAATCTTTGTGTCCGCAAAACTACCAGCCTTGAACACAAAACTGGTGTTTACAAATTGATATGTGACAATTGTGACGCCTTTTATGTGGGCCAGACAGGACGTAGTTTTTTAAAAAGGTTTACAGAACATAGGCCGCCTACACACCTTCACAGTTTGGACAATATCAAGTCAAAATTTGCAGAACACCTCATTTCCGAGAATCATAAATACACTAATTTTAAAACTAATTTAATACCCCTTCACATATGTAAGAAAGGGCGATATTTGAACGCTCTTGAAGAGTACGAAATTTATAAAGCATATAACAATACTGATACCAAGCCGCGTGTTTTAAATGATAAACTGCTTTTCAAGTCAAATGTATTGTACATCACTGCCTTGCGCTATTGTCGTGGTGGGAGCAAAACGTAAATCAGTGCGCAGTCAGTCTCCGTACGATGTACATCGTTAAACCTTCGCGCTCGCTTTAGACATTTAAGTATTCATATTGTTTTAAGTTATTTGTTTCATGTTGGATTTTAATATTTTAATTAATTGACAAATGTATCAACTTAAATGATATACGATTATTTTAAGTTTTGATGATGGGACAAGTGTCCCAAAACATGTCAACTTTGTGAAGACGTTGTTTCTAAAAGCCGCAGACGGTAAGTTGCAATATATTTGATTAAATCTCTATTACTATTATTTTGGTACTTTCCTAATAATATTAACATCTGTGTTATTAATATTACTACATATAATATTAATCAATACAGCCAAACTAATTGCTAATAACTATTAGTAACAGATGACAAATCTTCTTAAATTTCTGTATACAATACAGTTTTATAAATGCAACAAAACACTAAGTTCCAAAACATTGACCTCCTTACTTATTAACTTTAATAGTTAACATAACTATTATTCATATTCCTTTAACTTTAATACACATAATTATTAGAGCCTTAGTTAACATGAATTAAATAACAAAAGAAATAAATATTATTTAACTAAGTACGGTAGTTAAATAATTAGTTCTTGACACAAAACTATCATGTTTCTTGGTACTTTTGGTAGGAGCAATAAAGTACATTTCTGTTAACAAGATGCATGGCAAAATGTCATGTAACATAATACCCCCGACCACAGAAAATGGGTTATTTCAGTAATAAACTGATTACTTAAATAAGCTGATTTATCTCACAAGTACTCTCAATTGTCATAATATTTTATTTTCATTCTTTTCTTCATCATGGTTTCAGGTATTGGGTTTTGATGAATTTTCTTAAGTTGTGTTATTATATAATAACTTCTTTTTCTTCTTGGGCGACTCTACGAAAATATATATCATCTTCCTTATATAGGTGGTTACCAACTGATTTTTCCTTTCCTCTGGGGTTTCTCCTGTTCCTATTGATTCCTTAATTGGGGTTATCAATTCCTCCCTAACTTTAAATGGCACGGTTAATGCATATCGGCTGTGAGTGGCACTATTCTGACCTAATCCTCACCCGACCATTCACCCCATGCATGGCACGGTGCTCGTTGGCCCCTGCCCATAATAATAATTATTGAGTGGCGCCGTAGCTTTCTACACTCTTACAAAATGGTAACTCTTGCGTTACTTTAAATACCCTCGGAATCATGTTGCTTTCTTAACTCTTCTCATCATTATTATTTGCATCCCAGCAGCTCCCCTTACTTTTATATGACTTATTTTCAGTTTTGGTAAACTCCTTTGTATATTTCTTCTCTTCCGTTTAATTTTATTTCGTTGTTAATTGATTCATTTGCCACTATGTTATTCATATCCTTTTTCAATACCCCTTTTTAGTAATAATTACAACTATGGTGTTTATTATTCTCTTGATATCCAGACCTCGATTCTGTTTCTGCAAGTTCATGCTTTCATATATTTGTTTTAATTACTTATTTTCTTTACTCATTATTATCCCCTTATTATCATTCTTAACCGTTATATTCTTTTCCAAAACCAGTATTGGTGGGCTATTTGTTTGTTTTCTTTATTTTCATTTGTCATTACATTTATCATTATTTTTCCTTCTTATTTCTCAAATAGTTTGCCTTGTCGGTTATCATATAATCAATCCTTTTTCTCAATAGTTTGTTTGAAATTAGTTCAACAATTTTCGGTATCTGTCACAATCCGGGTTGTTCTACCATTATGTTTTTCCCGTGGATTCTGTCGGTTAAATTCGTCTACAAACCTTGCTATGGGATTGCCCCATTTTGGATCACTCCCATACATTTCAATGTTGTCGTATGTGTATCGTCTTTCATCTTCATTGCTGGGACCAGGATCATGTTCTTGGTTTTCACGATGGTTAACTTTTTTGTCTACCTTTCTTTGCCGTTGGTCATCATGTCTCCTTGAATCCCTCTCCTCAGCCATTATATAGTTTACTTTGGATTGATTGGGTCCCTGGTTGCTACTTGGTGGATTTCCAGAGGGTATGTCCCTATTTCTATCCCCACTTCTGGACTTCCGATATTCATTATGATCATTCCATTGTCGCCTGTTGTCGTCGTTTCTCCCATCTCGTCTATCATTATTTTGTTCCTGGTTAAAGTTCTGACGTCTTCCTTGAAATCGCCTGTTAGCTGTGTTTCTATTATAACCATCTGTTCGTATATGGTTTACTGGCTGTCGATTGTCATGTGGTTGATCCTTGTTCCTCTCATTCCAATCCTCGGGTCTTCTTCGACTCCTGCGATAATAATTTTCCTGCTCAAAACCTTCTACGAGAGCCTCCATCTCTCCAGTCGTTTTTATTTGTCCACATCGACGAGCACGTACAATATCTTCTCCAAAATGTTACGACAATTTTGCTATGAGACACTCTTCAGGGATTTTAGGTTCTAAATGTCCGGCTACCCAGACTTCACCCAAAAAATAGGCAGTTAGTGTCTGTCCTCTTCCAGCATCATATCTGCCAGTGCTCAAATTGTCCCTAACAATATTCTGTATGGACTCCTACCAATACTTTACTTTAAAAATTTGTTTAAATTCATTGTAATTGTTGACTTCATTCCTTACCGCCTTCCACCAGTTATCATTACTATTTTTAAAACTCTCATCGGGAAGATTTTTTATCATTTGCCAACGACTTTATTTGGTTCTACTCAAACATTCTTCTAGCCTCCAGAAATTCTAGAGGGTTCTGACGATATTCTTTAAAATTGATTACTTCTTTATTTTCTCCTATAAGTGTAGGTACATAGCTTATTGGTCTATGTTTTAGTACCTCTATCTCTTCCTTAAATTTATTATATCCTTCTGTTGGATTTCTTCTATTTTCTCCCTGTTGTCGGTAACTTGACTTTGTACCTGTACTACCTTGGTTTCTACCTGATTGTATTGTTCATCTATTTTATTCTGTAGTATCTCGAATTGTTCCTGAGTATCTTTTTGAAGTATTCCTGTACTTGTTTTACTATTATCTTCTACTTCAATAATTTTATTTATTACATCTTCACGTAATTGAACTAAATTTTCATCAGTTTTCTCAACCTTCTGGTTGGTTTCAGTGATTCTATTCATTATTTCTTCTCTATACTCTTCTAATTGTTGTTTCAATTCCTCTTTATTCTTCTCACTCTCTTCCTTCAACAGTCCTTTTAATTCTTCGTTACTTTTTTTAATATCCTCCTTCAACTGTTGTTGTAATGTTTCATTATTGCTTTCAATTTTTTTATTTAATTCCTCATGATCTTCTCTCATTAGTTTCTTTAATTCTTCATTATTTTGTCTTAATAAGGTTTCATTATCTTCCCTCATTTGTTTCAATGTTTCATTATTGCTTTCGATTTTTTTATACAATTCTTCACTATTTTGTTTCAATGTTTCATGATTTTCTTTCATTTGTTTCAATGTTTCATTATTTTCTTTCATTTGTTTCTCTAAACTTTCATTATTTTGTCTAATATCCTCCTTTATTTGTTTCTTTAATTCCTCATTATTTTGTTTTAATAATGTTTCATTGTCTTTTTTGTCTTCTTTACTCTGTTTTTTCAACACTTCCTGTAGCATTTCCATTAGGTTATTCATGTTGATACCTTCGGTTGTTTTGTTTGGTTCTATTTTGTCCCCTTGGGCTTCCCTTACTATTACTTCCACTTCCTCAGTCGCTATTACTGGGGTATCCTTTACTACCGTTTCCATTTCTTCAGTCACTGTTACTTCCTTGTCTTCCATATTTAATTCTATTTCTTCTCCATCTATACGTTTACATGACGTTGCTCTTCTCCTTGACATCTGTTGTTTAACCGTAGTCACCACTAGAGTAGAAATTGCTATAAAATCACAATAATAATACAAAGTTATTCTATCTCTAGCCTCACTAGTTGGGCTCCAATTTGTTACATTCACTTAGTAAGTAACACGAAAAATTCCTGATGTGTTTATTTAGCCACACATTGTTGGCGTCAATTCTGTAACGTTAAATATTAGACCTCACTATTGGGATCGCCAATTTGTAACGTAAAATTATATCCTGGTTATTTCATGTGTACTTTGTTAGTATTTTAAGGATGAGTATGTTGTCAGGGTAATATTAGTTGCGCGCCAATTTGCAATCAAACGTTGCAAATAAAATATATTTGTAAACTGGTAAGTATTATTTTTAAAATATCATAAAGGTTTCTTTTTTCTGCTATAATTATCTCTTTTAATCTTTTATTTAATAGAAGATTGTGACAACTAAATCTTAGCAAAACAGATTCAAATCGGATGCCATACTTTCCTGGGTGAGAGTGTTGCCAACCTGTGCTAGTTGATGAAAAAAATTACCATTCATTGAAATGGTGTTTATAATATTATATACATTTATTTATCCATTAAATAAAGAAAAGAAAACCTTTTATCTGTAGTTATAGAAATCAAATCCTTTATTATCCTTTTTATATTCTTTTAAAAGACAAATATAATTGTTAACAAAGTCTGACTGGCTGTTCTTTAAATATGCTCAGAATGGCAGCAGTAGTATTTCTTATGTCTCAGGGCTATCACATTTGTATATTTTATAATTGCTAAATAAAATACAAATAGAATGTTTTTAAGGTAGGTCCTTTTGACCACGGTATAAACAACAAATAGTTTAGGAAAAGTACCAAAATACATGGGATTATAATAAATTACAGAGTGTCTTAACAAGAATACATTAATAGTTTTACAATATTCAGTGTCTAGGTTATGTTGATTTAAGTGTTTTTAATGCCTAATTCACTTTATATGATAGTATTACTCTATATTAAGAATCTTTGACACTGAAAATAGGCTTATTCATTAATTATTTTCACAGTGAAAGTTCCAAACAGTTTTAATTAAAAGTGTAAACAGAGTCTTTGAGAAGTGTAATCTAGGCCTTGTAGGAAATTGTTCAGTTTAGTTATTTAATCAAAAATACTTCCCTTCCTGGATAGTTAGATGTTATTTCTTCATATGTTACTTGGTTTACTTCTTTAGAATAATATTGTGCTTATTTCTTTTATTTATTTTGTTTAGTAGTATTATTTAATTTTACTTTAGGTTCACTGATATGAAAATTACAATCTGTTGGATTAGTCACTCTTATTTTGATGTCAACCTTTCTCGTTTAGATCCAATAATGCACTCCTCTTTATTTAATTTATAACATTTTAGTTGCTAAGGCCTATCTTAGCTTTCATTGGTGTGAAATGTAACATTTTATGTTACTATGGAGCTCTTTGAGCCTCAAAATAAACAAACTTCTAATATTTTACCTTTCATTTTCTTTAAAATGTTATAACTTTTTTATAAGATCTTTGATCTTCACTTTATTAGTATCTTTGATTTTCTGATGGAACACTGATTATTTTGATACCACTCTTGTTTATCTTCCTTTAAATATTTACTGAGTTCCCATTTTACACTTTTAATTATTTGTCCCAAAATTATTTATTATTAGTTTTTCTTGTACTCTTCACTTTATTAAAACTATTGGACACAATTAGTAATAATATAACTTAACCTGACATGGTTTATTCTAATTTTAATATAAATTCTTATTCCAAATCCGTTAACTAACTAAGCTTAACATGTAGTTTTAGCTAGTTTTACAAATCTCAATTCATGTTTAAAAGGAATAATTCCAAATGTTTAGTACCAAGCCACGTGTTGTTTTATATTGCAACTTACCGTCTGCGGCTTTTAGAAACAACGTCTTCACAAAGTTGACATGTTTCGGGACACTTGTCCCATCATCAGAACTTAAAATAATCGTGTAGGTATTTAAGTTTAATTATATAAAGAAAGTTTATTATAAATCTTTTTTTAATAAAACCAGCAATATAAAGGTCACGTACAAAACCACCAATAATATTATGAATAATCTTTGTGTCCGCAAAACTACCAGCCTTGAACACAAAACTGGTGTTTACAAATTGATATGTGACAATTGTGACGCCTTTTATGTGGGCCAGACAGGACGTAGTTTTTTAAAAAGGTTTACAGAACATAGGCCGCCTACACACCTTCACAGTTTGGACAATATCAAGTCAAAATTTGCAGAACACCTCATTTCCGAGAATCATAAATACACTAATTTTAAAACTAATTTAATACCCCTTCACATATGTAAGAAAGGGCGATATTTGAACGCTCTTGAAGAGTACGAAATTTATAAAGCATATAACAATACTGATACCAAGCCGCGTGTTTTAAATGATAAACTGCTTTTCAAGTCAAATGTATTGTACATCACTGCCTTGCGCTATTGTCGTGGTGGGAGCAAAACGTAAATCAGTGCGCAGTCAGTCTCCGTACGATGTACATCGTTAAACCTTCGCGCTCGCTTTAGACATTTAAGTATTCATATTGTTTTAAGTTATTTGTTTCATGTTGGATTTTAATATTTTAATTAATTGACAAATGTATCAACTTAAATGATATACGATTATTTTAAGTTTTGATGATGGGACAAGTGTCCCAAAACATGTCAACTTTGTGAAGACGTTGTTTCTAAAAGCCGCAGACGGTAAGTTGCAATATATTTGATTAAATCTCTATTACTATTATTTTGGTACTTTCCTAATAATATTAACATCTGTGTTATTAATATTACTACATATAATATTAATCAATACAGCCAAACTAATTGCTAATAACTATTAGTAACAGATGACAAATCTTCTTAAATTTCTGTATACAATACAGTTTTATAAATGCAACAAAACACTAAGTTCCAAAACATTGACCTCCTTACTTATTAACTTTAATAGTTAACATAACTATTATTCATATTCCTTTAACTTTAATACACATAATTATTAGAGCCTTAGTTAACATGAATTAAATAACAAAAGAAATAAATATTATTTAACTAAGTACGGTAGTTAAATAATTAGTTCTTGACACAAAACTATCATGTTTCTTGGTACTTTTGGTAGGAGCAATAAAGTACATTTCTGTTAACAAGATGCATGGCAAAATGTCATGTAACATAATACCCCCGACCACAGAAAATGGGTTATTTCAGTAATAAACTGATTACTTAAATAAGCTGATTTATCTCATAAGTACTCTCAATTGTCATAATATTTTATTTTCATTCTTTTCTTCATCATGGTTTCAGGTATTGGGTTTTGATGAATTTTCTTAAGTTGTGTTATTATATAATAACTTCTTTTTCTTCTTGGGCGACTCTACGAAAATATATATCATCTTCCTTATATAGGTGGTTACCAACTGATTTTTCCTTTCCTCTGGGGTTTCTCCTGTTCCTATTGATTCCTTAATTGGGGTTATCAATTCCTCCCTAACTTTAAATGGCACGGTTAATGCATATCGGCTGTGAGTGGCACTATTCTGACCTAATCCTCACCCGACCATTCACCCCATGCATGGCACGGTCCTCGTTGGCCCCTGCCCATAATAATAATTATTGAGTGGCGCCGTAGCTTTCTACACTCTTACAAAATGGTAACTCTTGCGTTACTTTAAATACCCTCGGAATCATGTTGCTTTCTTAACTCTTCTCATCATTATTATTTGCATCCCAGCAGCTCCCCTTACTTTTATATGACTTATTTTCAGTTTTGGTAAACTCCTTTGTATATTTCTTCTCTTCCGTTTAATTTTATTTCGTTGTTAATTGATTCATTTGCCACTATGTTATTCATATCCTTTTTCAATACCCCTTTTTAGTAATAATTACAACTATGGTGTTTATTATTCTCTTGATATCCAGACCTCGATTCTGTTTCTGCAAGTTCATGCTTTCATATATTTGTTTTAATTACTTATTTTCTTTACTCATTATTATCCCCTTATTATCATTCTTAACCGTTATATTCTTTTCCAAAACCAGTATTGGTGGGCTATTTGTTTGTTTTCTTTATTTTCATTTGTCATTACATTTATCATTATTTTTCCTTCTTATTTCTCAAATAGTTTGCCTTGTCGGTTATCATATAATCAATCCTTTTTCTCAATAGTTTGTTTGAAATTAGTTCAACAATTTTCGGTATCTGTCACAATCCGGGTTGTTCTACCATTATGTTTTTCCCGTGGATTCTGTCGGTTAAATTCGTCTACAAACCTTGCTATGGGATTGCCCCATTTTGGATCACTCCCATACATTTCAATGTTGTCGTATGTGTATCGTCTTTCATCTTCATTGCTGGGACCAGGATCATGTTCTTGGTTTTCACGATGGTTAACTTTTTTGTCTACCTTTCTTTGCCGTTGGTCATCATGTCTCCTTGAATCCCTCTCCTCAGCCATTATATAGTTTACTTTGGATTGATTGGGTCCCTGGTTGCTACTTGGTGGATTTCCAGAGGGTATGTCCCTATTTCTATCCCCACTTCTGGACTTCCGATATTCATTATGATCATTCCATTGTCGCCTGTTGTCGTCGTTTCTCCCATCTCGTCTATCATTATTTTGTTCCTGGTTAAAGTTCTGACGTCTTCCTTGAAATCGCCTGTTAGCTGTGTTTCTATTATAACCATCTGTTCGTACATGGTTTACTGGCTGTCGATTGTCATGTGGTTGATCCTTGTTCCTCTCATTCCAATCCTCGGGTCTTCTTCGACTCCTGCGATAATAATTTTCCTGCTCAAAACCTTCTACGAGAGCCTCCATCTCTCCAGTCGTTTTTATTTGTCCACATCGACAAGCACGTACAATATCTTCTCCAAAATGTTACGACAATTTTGCTATGAGACACTCTTCAGGGATTTTAGGTTCTAAATGTCCGGCTACCCAGACTTCACCCAAAAAATAGGCAGTTAGTGTCTGTCCTCTTCCAGCATCATATCTGCCAGTGCTCAAATTGTCCCTAACAATATTCTGTATGGACTCCTACCAATACTTTACTTTAAAAATTTGTTTAAATTCATTGTAATTGTTGACTTCATTCCTTACCGCCTTCCACCAGTTATCATTACTATTTTTAAAACTCTCATCGGGAAGATTTTTTATCATTTGCCAACGACTTTATTTGGTTCTACTCAAACATTCTTCTAGCCTCCAGAAATTCTAGAGGGTTCTGACGATATTCTTTAAAATTGATTACTTCTTTATTTTCTCCTATAAGTGTAGGTACATAGCTTATTGGTCTATGTTTTAGTACCTCTATCTCTTCCTTAAATTTATTATATCCTTCTGTTGGATTTCTTCTATTTTCACCCTGTTGTCGGTAACTTGACTTTGTACCTGTACTACCTTGGTTTCTACCTGATTGTATTGTTCATCTATTTTATTCTGTAGTATCTCGAATTGTTCCTGAGTATCTTTTTGAAGTATTCCTGTACTTGTTTTAGTATTATCTTCTACTTCAATAATTTTATTTATTACATCTTCACGTAATTGAACTAAATTTTCATCAGTTTTCTCAACCTTCTGGTTGGTTTCAGTGATTCTATTCATTATTTCTTCTCTATACTCTTCTAATTGTTGTTTCAATTCCTCTTTATTCTTCTCACTCTCTTCCTTCAACAGTCCTTTTAATTCTTCGTTACTTTTTTTAATATCCTCCTTCAACTGTTGTTGTAATGTTTCATTATTGCTTTCAATTTTTTTATTTAATTCCTCATGATCTTCTCTCATTAGTTTCTTTAATTCTTCATTATTTTGTCTTAATAAGGTTTCATTATCTTCCCTCATTTGTTTCAATGTTTCATTATTGCTTTCGATTTTTTTATACAATTCTTCACTATTTTGTTTCAATGTTTCATGATTTTCTTTCATTTGTTTCAATGTTTCATTATTTTCTTTCATTTGTTTCTCTAAACTTTCATTATTTTGTCTAATATCCTCCTTTATTTGTTTCTTTAATTCCTCATTATTTTGTTTTAATAATGTTTCATTGTCTTTTTTGTCTTCTTTACTCTGTTTTTTCAACACTTCCTGTAGCATTTCCATTAGGTTATTCATGTTGATACCTTCGGTTGTTTTGTTTGGTTCTATTTTGTCCCCTTGGGCTTCCCTTACTATTACTTCCACTTCCTCAGTCGCTATTACTGGGGTATCCTTTACTACCGTTTCCATTTCTTCAGTCACTGTTACTTCCTTGTCTTCCATATTTAATTCTATTTCTTCTCCATCTATACGTTTACATGACGTTGCTCTTCTCCTTGACATCTGTTGTTTAACCGTAGTCACCACTAGAGTAGAAATTGCTATAAAATCACAATAATAATACAAAGTTATTCTATCTCTAGCCTCACTAGTTGGGCTCCAATTTGTTACATTCACTTAGTAAGTAACACGAAAAATTCCTGATGTGTTTATTTAGCCACACATTGTTGGCGTCAATTCTGTAACGTTAAATATTAGACCTCACTATTGGGATCGCCAATTTGTAACGTAAAATTATATCCTGGTTATTTCATGTGTACTTTGTTAGTATTTTAAGGATGAGTATGTTGTCAGGGTAATATTAGTTGCGCGCCAATTTGCAATCAAACGTTGCAAATAAAATATATTTGTAAACTGGTAAGTATTATTTTTAAAATATCATAAAGGTTTCTTTTTTCTGCTATAATTATCTCTTTTAATCTTTTATTTAATAGAAGATTGTGACAACTAAATCTTAGCAAAACAGATTCAAATCGGATGCCATACTTTCCTGGGTGAGAGTGTTGCCAACCTGTGCTAGTTGATGAAAAAAATTACCATTCATTGAAATGGTGTTTATAATATTATATACATTTATTTATCCATTAAATAAAGAAAAGAAAACCTTTTATCTGTAGTTATAGAAATCAAATCCTTTTTATATTCTTTTAAAAGACAAATATAATTGTTAACAAAGTCTGACTGGCTGTTCTTTAAATATGCTCAGAATGGCAGCAGTAGTATTTCTTATGTCTCAGGGCTATCACATTTGTATATTTTATAATTGCTAAATAAAATACAAATAGAATGTTTTTAAGGTAGGTCCTTTTGACCACGGTATAAACAACAAATAGTTTAGGAAAAGTACCAAAATACATGGGATTATAATAAATTACAGAGTGTCTTAACAAGAATACATTAATAGTTTTACAATATTCAGTGTCTAGGTTATGTTGATTTAAGTGTTTTTAATGCCTAATTCACTTTATATGATAGTATTACTCTATATTAAGAATCTTTGACACTGAAAATAGGCTTATTCATTAATTATTTTCACAGTGAAAGTTCCAAACAGTTTTAATTAAAAGTGTAAACAGAGTCTTTGAGAAGTGTAATCTAGGCCTTGTAGGAAATTGTTCAGTTTAGTTATTTAATCAAAAATACTTCCCTTCCTGGATAGTTAGATGTTATTTCTTCATATGTTACTTGGTTTACTTCTTTAGAATAATATTGTGCTTATTTCTTTTATTTATTTTGTTTAGTAGTATTATTTAATTTTACTTTAGGTTCACTGATATGAAAATTACAATCTGTTGGATTAGTCACTCTTATTTTGATGTCAACCTTTCTTGTTTAGATCCAATAATGCACTCCTCTTTATTTAATTTATAACATTTTAGTTGCTAAGGCCTATCTTAGCTTTCATTGGTGTGAAATGTAACATTTTATGTTACTATGGAGCTCTTTGAGCCTCAAAATAAACAAACTTCTAATATTTTACCTTTCATTTTCTTTAAAATGTTATAACTTTTTTATAAGATCTTTGATCTTCACTTTATTAGTATCTTTGATTTTCTGATGGAACACTGATTATTTTGATACCACTCTTGTTTATCTTCCTTTAAATATTTACTGAGTTCCCATTTTACACTTTTAATTATTTGTCCCAAAATTATTTATTATTAGTTTTTCTTGTACTCTTCACTTTATTAAAACTATTGGACACAATTAGTAATAATATAACTTAACCTGACATGGTTTATTCTAATTTTAATATAAATTCTTATTCCAAATCCGTTAACTAACTAAGCTTAACATGTAGTTTTAGCTAGTTTTACAAATCTCAATTCATGTTTAAAAGGAATAATTCCAAATGTTTAGTACCAAGCCACGTGTTGTTTTATATTGCAACTTACCGTCTGCGGCTTTTAGAAACGTCTTCACAAAGTTGACATGTTTCGGGACACTTGTCCCATCATCAGAACTTAAAATAATCGTGTAGGTATTTAAGTTTAATTATATAAAGAAAGTTTATTATAAATCTTTTTTTAATAAAACCAGCAATATAAAGGTCACGTACAAAACCACCAATAATATTATGAATAATCTTTGTGTCCGCAAAACTACCAGCCTTGAACACAAAACTGGTGTTTACAAATTGATATGTGACAATTGTGACGCCTTTTATGTGGGCCAGACAGGAAGTAGTTTTTTAAAAAGGTTTACAGAACATAGGCCGCCTACACACCTTCACAGTTTGGACAATATCAAGTCAAAATTTGCAGAACACCTCATTTCCGAGAATCATAAATACACTAATTTTAAAACTAATTTAATACCCCTTCACATATGTAAGAAAGGGCGATATTTGAACGCTCTTGAAGAGTACGAAATTTATAAAGCATATAACAATACTGATACCAAGCCGCGTGTTTTAAATGATAAACTGCTTTTCAAGTCAAATGTATTGTACATCACTGCCTTGCGCTATTGTCGTGGTGGGAGCAAAACGTAAATCAGTGCGCAGTCAGTCTCCGTACGATGTACATCGTTAAACCTTCGCGCTCGCTTTAGACATTTAAGTATTCATATTGTTTTAAGTTATTTGTTTCATGTTGGATTTTAATATTTTAATTAATTGACAAATGTATCAACTTAAATGATATACGATTATTTTAAGTTTTGATGATGGGACAAGTGTCCCAAAACATGTCAACTTTGTGAAGACGTTGTTTCTAAAAGCCGCAGACGGTAAGTTGCAATATATTTGATTAAATCTCTATTACTATTATTTTGGTACTTTCCTAATAATATTAACATCTGTGTTATTAATATTACTACATATAATATTAATCAATACAGCCAAACTAATTGCTAATAACTATTAGTAACAGATGACAAATCTTCTTAAATTTCTGTATACAATACAGTTTTATAAATGCAACAAAACACTAAGTTCCAAAACATTGACCTCCTTACTTATTAACTTTAATAGTTAACATAACTATTATTCATATTCCTTTAACTTTAATACACATAATTATTAGAGCCTTAGTTAACATGAATTAAATAACAAAAGAAATAAATATTATTTAACTAAGTACGGTAGTTAAATAATTAGTTCTTGACACAAAACTATCATGTTTCTTGGTACTTTTGGTAGGAGCAATAAAGTACATTTCTGTTAACAAGATGCATGGCAAAATGTCATGTAACATAATACCCCCGACCACAGAAAATGGGTTATTTCAGTAATAAACTGATTACTTAAATAAGCTGATTTATCTCACAAGTACTCTCAATTGTCATAATATTTTATTTTCATTCTTTTCTTCATCATGGTTTCAGGTATTGGGTTTTGATGAATTTTCTTAAGTTGTGTTATTATATAATAACTTCTTTTTCTTCTTGGGCGACTCTACGAAAATATATATCATCTTCCTTATATAGGTGGTTACCAACTGATTTTTCCTTTCCTCTGGGGTTTCTCCTGTTCCTATTGATTCCTTAATTGGGGTTATCAATTCCTCCCTAACTTTAAATGGCACGGTTAATGCATATCGGCTGTGAGTGGCACTATTCTGACCTAATCCTCACCCGACCATTCACCCCATGCATGGCACGGTGCTCGTTGGCCCCTGCCCATAATAATAATTATTGAGTGGCGCCGTAGCTTTCTACACTCTTACAAAATGGTAACTCTTGCGTTACTTTAAATACCCTCGGAATCATGTTGCTTTCTTAACTCTTCTCATCATTATTATTTGCATCCCAGCAGCTCCCCTTACTTTTATATGACTTATTTTCAGTTTTGGTAAACTCCTTTGTATATTTCTTCTCTTCCGTTTAATTTTATTTCGTTGTTAATTGATTCATTTGCCACTATGTTATTCATATCCTTTTTCAATACCCCTTTTTAGTAATAATTACAACTATGGTGTTTATTATTCTCTTGATATCCAGACCTCGATTCTGTTTCTGCAAGTTCATGCTTTCATATATTTGTTTTAATTACTTATTTTCTTTACTCATTATTATCCCCTTATTATCATTCTTAACCGTTATATTCTTTTCCAAAACCAGTATTGGTGGGCTATTTGTTTGTTTTCTTTATTTTCATTTGTCATTACATTTATCATTATTTTTCCTTCTTATTTCTCAAATAGTTTGCCTTGTCGGTTATCATATAATCAATCCTTTTTCTCAATAGTTTGTTTGAAATTAGTTCAACAATTTTCGGTATCTGTCACAATCCGGGTTGTTCTACCATTATGTTTTTCCCGTGGATTCTGTCGGTTAAATTCGTCTACAAACCTTGCTATGGGATTGCCCCATTTTGGATCACTCCCATACATTTCAATGTTGTCGTATGTGTATCGTCTTTCATCTTCATTGCTGGGACCAGGATCATGTTCTTGGTTTTCACGATGGTTAACTTTTTTGTCTACCTTTCTTTGCCGTTGGTCATCATGTCTCCTTGAATCCCTCTCCTCAGCCATTATATAGTTTACTTTGGATTGATTGGGTCCCTGGTTGCTACTTGGTGGATTTCCAGAGGGTATGTCCCTATTTCTATCCCCACTTCTGGACTTCCGATATTCATTATGATCATTCCATTGTCGCCTGTTGTCGTCGTTTCTCCCATCTCGTCTATCATTATTTTGTTCCTGGTTAAAGTTCTGACGTCTTCCTTGAAATCGCCTGTTAGCTGTGTTTCTATTATAACCATCTGTTCGTACATGGTTTACTGGCTGTCGATTGTCATGTGGTTGATCCTTGTTCCTCTCATTCCAATCCTCGGGTCTTCTTCGACTCCTGCGATAATAATTTTCCTGCTCAAAACCTTCTACGAGAGCCTCCATCTCTCCAGTCGTTTTTATTTGTCCACATCGACGAGCACGTACAATATCTTCTCCAAAATGTTACGACAATTTTGCTATGAGACACTCTTCAGGGATTTTAGGTTCTAAATGTCCGGCTACCCAGACTTCACCCAAAAAATAGGCAGTTAGTGTCTGTCCTCTTCCAGCATCATATCTGCCAGTGCTCAAATTGTCCCTAACAATATTCTGTATGGACTCCTACCAATACTTTACTTTAAAAATTTGTTTAAATTCATTGTAATTGTTGACTTCATTCCTTACCGCCTTCCACCAGTTATCATTACTATTTTTAAAACTCTCATCGGGAAGATTTTTTATCATTTGCCAACGACTTTATTTGGTTCTACTCAAACATTCTTCTAGCCTCCAGAAATTCTAGAGGGTTCTGACGATATTCTTTAAAATTGATTACTTCTTTATTTTCTCCTATAAGTGTAGGTACATAGCTTATTGGTCTATGTTTTAGTACCTCTATCTCTTCCTTAAATTTATTATATCCTTCTGTTGGATTTCTTCTATTTTCTCCCTGTTGTCGGTAACTTGACTTTGTACCTGTACTACCTTGGTTTCTACCTGATTGTATTGTTCATCTATTTTATTCTGTAGTATCTCGAATTGTTCCTGAGTATCTTTTTGAAGTATTCCTGTACTTGTTTTACTATTATCTTCTACTTCAATAATTTTATTTATTACATCTTCACGTAATTGAACTAAATTTTCATCAGTTTTCTCAACCTTCTGGTTGGTTTCAGTGATTCTATTCATTATTTCTTCTCTATACTCTTCTAATTGTTGTTTCAATTCCTCTTTATTCTTCTCACTCTCTTCCTTCAACAGTCCTTTTAATTCTTCGTTACTTTTTTTAATATCCTCCTTCAACTGTTGTTGTAATGTTTCATTATTGCTTTCAATTTTTTTATTTAATTCCTCATGATCTTCTCTCATTAGTTTCTTTAATTCTTCATTATTTTGTCTTAATAAGGTTTCATTATCTTCCCTCATTTGTTTCAATGTTTCATTATTGCTTTCGATTTTTTTATACAATTCTTCACTATTTTGTTTCAATGTTTCATGATTTTCTTTCATTTGTTTCTCTAAACTTTCATTATTTTGTCTAATATCCTCCTTTATTTGTTTCTTTAATTCCTCATTATTTTGTTTTAATAATGTTTCATTGTCTTTTTTGTCTTCTTTACTCTGTTTTTTCAACACTTCCTGTAGCATTTCCATTAGGTTATTCATGTTGATACCTTCGGTTGTTTTGTTTGGTTCTATTTTGTCCCCTTGGGCTTCCCTTACTATTACTTCCACTTCCTCAGTCGCTATTACTGGGGTATCCTTTACCACCGTTTCCATTTCTTCAGTCACTGTTACTTCCTTGTCTTCCATATTTAATTCTATTTCTTCTCCATCTATACGTTTACATGACGTTGCTCTTCTCCTTGACATCTGTTGTTTAACCGTAGTCACCACTAGAGTAGAAATTGCTATAAAATCACAATAATAATACAAAGTTATTCTATCTCTAGCCTCACTAGTTGGGCTCCAATTTGTTACATTCACTTAGTAAGTAACACGAAAAATTCCTGATGTGTTTATTTAGCCACACATTGTTGGCGTCAATTCTGTAACGTTAAATATTAGACCTCACTATTGGGATCGCCAATTTGTAACGTAAAATTATATCCTGGTTATTTCATGTGTACTTTGTTAGTATTTTAAGGATGAGTATGTTGTCAGGGTAATATTAGTTGCGCGCCAATTTGCAATCAAACGTTGCAAATAAAATATATTTGTAAACTGGTAAGTATTATTTTTAAAATATCATAAAGGTTTCTTTTTTCTGCTATAATTATCTCTTTTAATCTTTTATTTAATAGAAGATTGTGACAACTAAATCTTAGCAAAACAGATTCAAATCGGATGCCATACTTTCCTGGGTGAGAGTGTTGCCAACCTGTGCTAGTTGATGAAAAAAATTACCATTCATTGAAATGGTGTTTATAATATTATATACATTTATTTATCCATTAAATAAAGAAAAGAAAACCTTTTATCTGTAGTTATAGAAATCAAATCCTTTATTATCCTTTTTATATTCTTTTAAAAGACAAATATAATTGTTAACAAAGTCTGACTGGCTGTTCTTTAAATATGCTCAGAATGGCAGCAGTAGTATTTCTTATGTCTCAGGGCTATCACATTTGTATATTTTATAATTGCTAAATAAAATACAAATAGAATGTTTTTAAGGTAGGTCCTTTTGACCACGGTATAAACAACAAATAGTTTAGGAAAAGTACCAAAATACATGGGATTATAATAAATTACAGAGTGTCTTAACAAGAATACATTAATAGTTTTACAATATTCAGTGTCTAGGTTATGTTGATTTAAGTGTTTTTAATGCCTAATTCACTTTATATGATAGTATTACTCTATATTAAGAATCTTTGACACTGAAAATAGGCTTATTCATTAATTATTTTCACAGTGAAAGTTCCAAACAGTTTTAATTAAAAGTGTAAACAGAGTCTTTGAGAAGTGTAATCTAGGCCTTGTAGGAAATTGTTCAGTTTAGTTATTTACTCAAAAATAATCCCCTTCCTGGATAGTTAGATGTTATTTCTTCATATGTTACTTGGTTTACTTCTTTAGAATAATATTGTGCTTATTTCTTTTATTTATTTTGTTTAGTAGTATTATTTAATTTTACTTTAGGTTCACTGATATGAAAATTACAATCTGTTGGATTAGTCACTCTTATTTTGATGTCAACCTTTCTCGTTTAGATCCAATAATGCACTCCTCTTTATTTAATTTATAACATTTTAGTTGCTAAGGCCTATCTTAGCTTTCATTGGTGTGAAATGTAACATTTTATGTTACTATGGAGCTCTTTGAGCCTCAAAATAAACAAACTTCTAATATTTTACCTTTCATTTTCTTTAAACTGTTATAACTTTTTTATAAGATCTTTGATCTTCACTTTATTAGTATCTTTGATTTTCTGATGGAACACTGATTATTTTGATACCACTCTTGTTTATCTTCCTTTAAATATTTACTGAGTTCCCATTTTACACTTTTAATTATTTGTCCCAAAATTATTTATTATTAGTTTTTCTTGTACTCTTCACTTTATTAAAACTATTGGACACAATTAGTAATAATATAACTTAACCTGACATGGTTTATTCTAATTTTAATATAAATTCTTATTCCAAATCCGTTAACTAACTAAGCTTAACATGTAGTTTTAGCTAGTTTTACAAATCTCAATTCATGTTTAAAAGGAATAATTCCAAATGTTTAGTACCAAGCCACGTGTTGTTTTATATTGCAACTTACCGTCTGCGGCTTTTAGAAACAACGTCTTCACAAAGTTGACATGTTTCGGGACACTTGTCCCATCATCAGAACTTAAAATAATCGTGTAGGTATTTAAGTTTAATTATATAAAGAAAGTTTATTATAAATCTTTTTTTAATAAAACCAGCAATATAAAGGTCACGTACAAAACCACCAATAATATTATGAATAATCTTTGTGTCCGCAAAACTACCAGCCTTGAACACAAAACTGGTGTTTACAAATTGATATGTGACAATTGTGACGCCTTTTATGTGGGCCAGACAGGACGTAGTTTTTTAAAAAGGTTTACAGAACATAGGCCGCCTACACACCTTCACAGTTTGGACAATATCAAGTCAAAATTTGCAGAACACCTCATTTCCGAGAATCATAAATACACTAATTTTAAAACTAATTTAATACCCCTTCACATATGTAAGAAAGGGCGATATTTGAACGCTCTTGAAGAGTACGAAATTTATAAAGCATATAACAATACTGATACCAAGCCGCGTGTTTTAAATGATAAACTGCTTTTCAAGTCAAATGTATTGTACATCACTGCCTTGCGCTATTGTCGTGGTGGGAGCAAAACGTAAATCAGTGCGCAGTCAGTCTCCGTACGATGTACATCGTTAAACCTTCGCGCTCGCTTTAGACATTTAAGTATTCATATTGTTTTAAGTTATTTGTTTCATGTTGGATTTTAATATTTTAATTAATTGACAAATGTATCAACTTAAATGATATACGATTATTTTAAGTTTTGATGATGGGACAAGTGTCCCAAAACATGTCAACTTTGTGAAGACGTTGTTTCTAAAAGCCGCAGACGGTAAGTTGCAATATATTTGATTAAATCTCTATTACTATTATTTTGGTACTTTCCTAATAATATTAACATCTGTGTTATTAATATTACTACATATAATATTAATCAATACAGCCAAACTAATTGCTAATAACTATTAGTAACAGATGACAAATCTTCTTAAATTTCTGTATACAATACAGTTTTATAAATGCAACAAAACACTAAGTTCCAAAACATTGACCTCCTTACTTATTAACTTTAATAGTTAACATAACTATTATTCATATTCCTTTAACTTTAATACACATAATTATTAGAGCCTTAGTTAACATGAATTAAATAACAAAAGAAATAAATATTATTTAACTAAGTACGGTAGTTAAATAATTAGTTCTTGACACAAAACTATCATGTTTCTTGGTACTTTTGGTAGGAGCAATAAAGTACATTTCTGTTAACAAGATGCATGGCAAAATGTCATGTAACATAATACCCCCGACCACAGAAAATGGGTTATTTCAGTAATAAACTGATTACTTAAATAAGCTGATTTATCTCACAAGTACTCTCAATTGTCATAATATTTTATTTTCATTCTTTTCTTCATCATGGTTTCAGGTATTGGGTTTTGATGAATTTTCTTAAGTTGTGTTATTATATAATAACTTCTTTTTCTTCTTGGGCGACTCTACGAAAATATATATCATCTTCCTTATATAGGTGGTTACCAACTGATTTTTCCTTTCCTCTGGGGTTTCTCCTGTTCCTATTGATTCCTTAATTGGGGTTATCAATTCCTCCCTAACTTTAAATGGCACGGTTAATGCATATCGGCTGTGAGTGGCACTATTCTGACCTAATCCTCACCCGACCATTCACCCCATGCATGGCACGGTGCTCGTTGGCCCCTGCCCATAATAATAATTATTGAGTGGCGCCGTAGCTTTCTTCACTCTTACAAAATGGTAACTCTTGCGTTACTTTAAATACCCTCGGAATCATGTTGCTTTCTTAACTCTTCTCATCATTATTATTTGCATCCCAGCAGCTCCCCTTACTTTTATATGACTTATTTTCAGTTTTGGTAAACTCCTTTGTATATTTCTTCTCTTCCGTTTAATTTTATTTCGTTGTTAATTGATTCATTTGCCACTATGTTATTCATATCCTTTTTCAATACCCCTTTTTAGTAATAATTACAACTATGGTGTTTATTATTCTCTTGATATCCAGACCTCGATTCTGTTTCTGCAAGTTCATGCTTTCATATATTTGTTTTAATTACTTATTTTCTTTACTCATTATTATCCCCTTATTATCATTCTTAACCGTTATATTCTTTTCCAAAACCAGTATTGGTGGGCTATTTGTTTGTTTTCTTTATTTTCATTTGTCATTACATTTATCATTATTTTTCCTTCTTATTTCTCAAATAGTTTGCCTTGTCGGTTATCATATAATCAATCCTTTTTCTCAATAGTTTGTTTGAAATTAGTTCAACAATTTTCGGTATCTGTCACAATCCGGGTTGTTCTACCATTATGTTTTTCCCGTGGATTCTGTCGGTTAAATTCGTCTACAAACCTTGCTATGGGATTGCCCCATTTTGGATCACTCCCATACATTTCAATGTTGTCGTATGTGTATCGTCTTTCATCTTCATTGCTGGGACCAGGATCATGTTCTTGGTTTTCACGATGGTTAACTTTTTTGTCTACCTTTCTTTGCCGTTGGTCATCATGTCTCCTTGAATCCCTCTCCTCAGCCATTATATAGTTTACTTTGGATTGATTGGGTCCCTGGTTGCTACTTGGTGGATTTCCAGAGGGTATGTCCCTATTTCTATCCCCACTTCTGGACTTCCGATATTCATTATGATCATTCCATTGTCGCCTGTTGTCGTCGTTTCTCCCATCTCGTCTATCATTATTTTGTTCCTGGTTAAAGTTCTGACGTCTTCCTTGAAATCGCCTGTTAGCTGTGTTTCTATTATAACCATCTGTTCGTACATGGTTTACTGGCTGTCGATTGTCATGTGGTTGATCCTTGTTCCTCTCATTCCAATCCTCGGGTCTTCTTCGACTCCTGCGATAATAATTTTCCTGCTCAAAACCTTCTACGAGAGCCTCCATCTCTCCAGTCGTTTTTATTTGTCCACATCGACGAGCACGTACAATATCTTCTCCAAAATGTTACGACAATTTTGCTATGAGACACTCTTCAGGGATTTTAGGTTCTAAATGTCCGGCTACCCAGACTTCACCCAAAAAATAGGCAGTTAGTGTCTGTCCTCTTCCAGCATCATATCTGCCAGTGCTCAAATTGTCCCTAACAATATTCTGTATGGACTCCTACCAATACTTTACTTTAAAAATTTGTTTAAATTCATTGTAATTGTTGACTTCATTCCTTACCGCCTTCCACCAGTTATCATTACTATTTTTAAAACTCTCATCGGGAAGATTTTTTATCATTTGCCAACGACTTTATTTGGTTCTACTCAAACATTCTTCTAGCCTCCAGAAATTCTAGAGGGTTCTGACGATATTCTTTAAAATTGATTACTTCTTTATTTTCTCCTATAAGTGTAGGTACATAGCTTATTGGTCTATGTTTTAGTACCTCTATCTCTTCCTTAAATTTATTATATCCTTCTGTTGGATTTCTTCTATTTTCTCCCTGTTGTCGGTAACTTGACTTTGTACCTGTACTACCTTGGTTTCTACCTGATTGTATTGTTCATCTATTTTATTCTGTAGTATCTCGAATTGTTCCTGAGTATCTTTTTGAAGTATTCCTGTACTTGTTTTACTATTATCTTCTACTTCAATAATTTTATTTATTACATCTTCACGTAATTGAACTAAATTTTCATCAGTTTTCTCAACCTTCTGGTTGGTTTCAGTGATTCTATTCATTATTTCTTCTCTATACTCTTCTAATTGTTGTTTCAATTCCTCTTTATTCTTCTCACTCTCTTCCTTCAACAGTCCTTTTAATTCTTCGTTACTTTTTTTAATATCCTCCTTCAACTGTTGTTGTAATGTTTCATTATTGCTTTCAATTTTTTTATTTAATTCCTCATGATCTTCTCTCATTAGTTTCTTTAATTCTTCATTATTTTGTCTTAATAAGGTTTCATTATCTTCCCTCATTTGTTTCAATGTTTCATTATTGCTTTCGATTTTTTTATACAATTCTTCACTATTTTGTTTCAATGTTTCATGATTTTCTTTCATTTGTTTCAATGTTTCATTATTTTCTTTCATTTGTTTCTCTAAACTTTCATTATTTTGTCTAATATCCTCCTTTATTTGTTTCTTTAATTCCTCATTATTTTGTTTTAATAATGTTTCATTGTCTTTTTTGTCTTCTTTACTCTGTTTTTTCAACACTTCCTGTAGCATTTCCATTAGGTTATTCATGTTGATACCTTCGGTTGTTTTGTTTGGTTCTATTTTGTCCCCTTGGGCTTCCCTTACTATTACTTCCACTTCCTCAGTCGCTATTACTGGGGTATCCTTTACCACCGTTTCCATTTCTTCAGTCACTGTTACTTCCTTGTCTTCCATATTTAATTCTATTTCTTCTCCATCTATACGTTTACATGACGTTGCTCTTCTCCTTGACATCTGTTGTTTAACCGTAGTCACCACTAGAGTAGAAATTGCTATAAAATTCACAATAATAATACAAAGTTATTCTATCTCTAGCCTCACTAGTTGGGCTCCAATTTGTTACATTCACTTAGTAAGTAACACGAAAAATTCCTGATGTGTTTATTTAGCCACACATTGTTGGCGTCAATTCTGTAACGTAAAATATTAGTCCTCACTATTGGGATCGCCAATTTGTAACGTAAAATTATATCCTGGTTATTTCATGTGTACTTTGTTAGTATTTTAAGGATGAGTATGTTGTCAGGGTAATATTAGTTGCGCGCCAATTTGCAATCAAACGTTGCAAATAAAATATATTTGTAAACTGGTAAGTATTATTTTTAAAATATCATAAAGGTTTCATTTCTTCTGCTATAATTATCTCTTTTAATCTTTTATTTAATAGAAGATTGTGACAACTAAATCTTAGCAAAGCAGATTCAAATCGGATGCCATACTTTCCTGGGTGAGAGTGTTGCCAACCTGTGCTAGTTGATGAAAAAAATTACCATTCATTGATATGGTGTTTATAATATTATATACATTTATTTATCCATTAAATAAAGAAAAGAAAACCTTTTATCTGTAGTTATAGAAATCAAATCCTTTATTATCCTTTTTATATTCTTTTAAAAGACAAATATAATTGTTAACAAAGTCTGACTGGCTGTTCTTTAAATATGCTCAGAATGGCAGCAGTAGTATTTCTTATGTCTCAGGGCTATCACATTTGTATATTTTATAATTGCTAAATAAAATACAAATAGAATGTTTTTAAGGTAGGTCCTTTTGACCACGGTATAAACAACAAATAGTTTAGGAAAAGTACCAAAATACATGGGATTATAATAAATTACAGAGTGTCTTAACAAGAATACATTAATAGTTTTACAATATTCAGTGTCTAGGTTATGTTGATTTAAGTGTTTTTAATGCCTAATTCACTTTATATGATAGTATTACTCTATATTAAGAATCTTTGACACTGAAAATAGGCTTATTCATTAATTATTTTCACAGTGAAAGTTCCAAACAGTTTTAATTAAAAGTGTAAACAGTGTCTTTGAGAAGTGTAATCTAGGCCTTGTAGGAAATTGTTCAGTTTAGTTATTTAATCAAAAATACTTCCCTTCCTGGATAGTTAGATGTTATTTCTTCATATGTTACTTGGTTTACTTCTTTAGAATAATATTGTGCTTATTTCTTTTATTTATTTTGTTTAGTAGTATTATTTAATTTTACTTTAGGTTCACTGATATGAAAATTACAATCTGTTGGATTAGTCACTCTTATTTTGATGTCAACCTTTCTCGTTTAGATCCAATAATGCACTCCTCTTTATTTAATTTATAACATTTTAGTTGCTAAGGCCTATCTTAGCTTTCATTGGTGTGAAATGTAACATTTTATGTTACTATGGAGCTCTTTGAGCCTCAAAATAAACAAACTTCTAATATTTTACCTTTCATTTTCTTTAAAATGTTATAACTTTTTTATAAGATCTTTGATCTTCACTTTATTAGTATCTTTGATTTTCTGATGGAACACTGATTATTTTGATACCACTCTTGTTTATCTTCCTTTAAATATTTACTGAGTTCCCATTTTACACTTTTAATTATTTGTCCCAAAATTATTTATTATTAGTTTTTCTTGTACTCTTCACTTTATTAAAACTATTGGGCACAATTAGTAATAATTTAACTTAACCTGACATGGTTTATTCTAATTTTAATATAAATTCTTATTCCAAATCCCTTAACTAACTAATCTTAACATGTAGTTTTAGCTAGTTTTACAAATCTCAATTCATGTTTAAAAGGAATAATTCCAAATGTTTAGTACCAAGCCACATGTTGTTTTATATTGCAATATATTGCAACTTACCGTCTGCGGCTTTTAGAAACAACGTCTTCACAAAGTTGACATGTTTCGGGACACTTGTCCCATCATCAGAACTTAAAATAATCGTGTAGGTATTTAAGTTTAATTATATAAAGAAAGTTTATTATAAATCTTTTTTTAATAAAACCAGCAATATAAAGGTCACGTACAAAACCACCAATAATATTATGAATAATCTTTGTGTCCGCAAAACTACCAGCCTTGAACACAAAAGTGGTGTTTACAAATTGATATGTGACGATTGTGACGCCTTTTATGTGGGCCAGACAGGACGTAGTTTTTTAAAAAGATTTACAGAACATAGGCCGCCTACACACCTTCACAGTTTGGACAATATCAAGTCAAAATTTGCAGAACACCTCATTTCCGAGAATCATAAATACACTAATTTTAAAACTAATTTAATACCCCTTCACATATGTAAGAAAGGGCGATATTTGAACGCTCTTGAAGAGTACGAAATTTATAAAGCATATAACAATACTGATACCAAGCCGCGTGTTTTAAATGATAAACTGCTTTTCAAGTCAAATGTATTGTACATCACTGCCTTGCGCTATTGTCGTGGTGGGAGCAAAACGTAAATCAGTGCGCAGTCAATCTCCGTACGATGTACATCGTTAAACCTTCGCGCTCGCTTTAGACATTTAAGTATTCATATTGTTTTAAGTTATTTGTTTCATGTTGGATTTTAATATTTTAATTAATTGACAAATGTATCAACTTAAATGATACACGATTATTTTAAGTTTTGATGATGGGACAAGTGTCCCAAAACATGTCAACTTTGTGAAGACGTTGTTTCTAAAAGCCGCAGACGGTAAGTTGCAATATATTTGATTAAATCTCTATTACTATTATTTTGGTACTTTCCTAATAATATTAACATCTGTGTTATTAATATTACTACATATAATATTAATCAATACAGCCAAACTAATTGCTAATAACTATTAGTAACAGATGACAAATCTTCTTAAATTTCTGTATACAATACAGTTTTTATAAATGCAACAAAACACTAAGTTCCAAAACATTGACCTCCTTACTTATTAACTTTAATAGTTAACATAACTATTATTCATATTCCTTTAACTTTAATACACATAATTATTAGAGCCTTAGTTAACATGAATTAAATAACAAAAGAAATAAATATTATTTAACTAAGTACGGTAGTTAAATAATTAGTTCTTGATACAAAACTATCATGTTTCTTGGTACTTTTGGTAGGAGCAATAAAGTACATTTCTGTTAACAAGATGCATGGCAAAATGTCATGTAACATAATACCCCCCACCACAGAAAATGGGTTATTTCAGTAATAAACTGATTACTTAAATAAGCTGAATTATCTCACAAGTACTCTCAATTGTCATAATATTTTATTTTCATTCTTTTCTTCATCATGGTTTCAGGTATTGGGTTTTGATGAATTTTCTTAAGTTGTGTTATTATATAATAACTTCTTTTTCTTCTTGGGCGACTCTACGAAAATATATATCATCTTCCTTATATAGGTGGTTACCAACTGATTTTTCCTTTCCTCTGGGGTTTCTCCTGTTCCTATTGATTCCTTAATTGGGGTTATCAATTCCTCCCTAACTTTAAATGGCACGGTTAATGCATATCGGCTGTGAGTGGCACTATTCTGACCTAATCCTCACCCGACCATTCACCCCATGCATGGCACAGTGCTCGTTGGCCCCTGCCCATAATAATAATTATTGAGTTGCGCCGTACCTTTCTACACTCTTACAAAATGGTAACTCTTGTGTTACTTTAAATACCCTCGGAATCATGTTGCTTTCTTAACTCTTCTCATCATTATTATTTGCATCCCAGCAGCTCCCCTTACTTTTATATGACTTATTTTCAGTTTTGGTAAAATCCTTTGTATATTTCTTCTCTTCCGTTTAATTTTATTTCGTTGTTAATTGATTCATTTGCCACTATGTTATTCATCTCCTTTTTCAATACCCCTTTTTAGTAATAATTACAACTATGGTGTTTATTATTCTCTTGATATCCAGACCTCGATTCTGTTTCTGCAAGTTCATGCTTTCATTTATTTGTTTTAAGTACTTATTTTCTTTACTCATTATTATCCCCTTATTATCATTCTTAACCGTTATATTCTTTTCCAAAACCAGTATTGGTGGGCTATTTGTTTGTTTTCTTTATTTTCATTTGTCATTACATTTATCATTATTTTTCCTTCTTATTTCTCAAATAGTTTGCCTTGTCGGTTATCATATAATCAATCCTTTTTCTCAACAGTTTGTTTGGAATTAGTTCAACCATTTTCGGTATCTGTCACAATCCGGGTTGCTCTACCATTATGTTTTTCCCGTGGATTCTGTCGGTTAAATTCGTCTACAAACCTTGCTATGGGATTGCCCCATTGTGGATCACTCCCATACATTTCAATGTTGTCGTATGTGTATCGTCTTTCATCTTCATTGCTGGGACCAGGATCATGTTCTTGGTTTTCACGACGGTTAACTTGTTTGTCTACCTTTCTTTGCCGTTGGTCATCATGTCTCCTTGAATCCCTCTCCTCAGCCATTATATAGTTTACTTTGGATTGATTGGGTCCCTGGTTGTTACTTAGTGGATTTCCAGTGGGTATGTCCCTATTTCTATCCCCACTTCTGGACTTCCGATATTCATTATGATCATTCCATTGTCGCCTGTTGTCGTCTTTTCTCCCATCTCGTCTATCATTATTTTGTTCCTGGTTAAAGTTCTGACGTCTTCCTTGAAATCGCCTGTTAGCTGTGTTTCTATTATAACCATCTGTTCGTACATGGTTTACTGGCTGTCGATTGTCGTGTGGTTGATCCTTGTTCCTCTCATTCCAATCCTCGGGTCTTCTTCGACTCCTGCGATAATAATTTTCCTGCTCAAAACCTTCTACGAGAGCCTCCATCTCTCCAGTCGTTTTTATTTGTCCACATCGACGAGCACGTACAATATCTTCTCCAAAATGTTACAACAATTTTGCTATGAGACACTCTTCAGGGATTTTAGGATCTAAATGTCCGGCTACCCAGACTTCACCCAAAAAATAGGCAGTTAGTGTCTGTCCTCTTCCAGCATCATATCTGCCAGTGCTCAAATTGTCCCTAACAATATTCTGTATGGACTCCTACCAATATTTTACTTTAAAAATTTGTTTAAATTCATTGTAATTGTTGACTTCATTCCTTACCGCCTTCCACCAGTTATCATTACTATTTTTAAAACTCTCATCGAGAAGATTTTTTATCATTTGCCAACGACTTTATTTGGTTCTCTTCAAACATTCTTCTAGCCTCCAGAAATTCTAGAGGGTTCTGACGATATTCTTTAAATTTGATTTCTTCTTTATTTTCTCCTATAAGTGTAAGTAGGCCTACATAGCTTATTGGTCTATGTTTTAGTACCTCTATCTCTTCCTTAAAATTTATTATATCCTTCTGTTGGATTTCTTCTATTTTCTCCCTGTTGTCGGTAACTTTACTTTGTACCTGTACTACCTTGGTTTCTACCTGATTGTATTGTTCATCTATTTTATTCTGTAGTATCTCGAATTGTTCCTGAGTATCTTTTTGAAGTATTCCTGTTTTCTCAACCTTCTGGTTGGTTTCAGTGATTCTATTCATTATGTCTTCTCTATACTCTTCTAATTGTTGTTTCAATTCCTCTTTATTCTTCTCACTCTCTTCCTTCAACAGTCCTTTTAATTCTTCGTTACTTTTTTTAATATCCTCCTTCAACTGTTTTTGTAATGTTTCATTATTGCTTTCAATTTTTTTATTTAATTCCTCATGATCTTCTCTCATTTGTTTCTTTAATTCTTCATTATTTTGTCTTAATAAGGTTTCATTATCTTCCCTCATTTGTTTCAATGTTTCATTATTGCTTTCGATTTTTTTATACAATTCTTCACTATTTTGTTTCAATGTTTCATGATTTTCTTTCATTTGTTTCAATGTTTCATTATTTTCTTTCATTTGTTTCTCTAAACTTTCATTATTTTGTCTAATATCCTCCTTTATTTGTTTCTTTAATTCCTCATTATTTTGTTTTAATAATGTTTCATTGTCTTTTTTGTCTTCTTTACTCTGTTTTTTCAACACTTCCTGTAGCATTTCCATTAGGTTATTCATGTTGATACCTTCGGTTGTTTTGTTTGGTTCTATTTTGTCCCCTTGGGCTTCCCTTACTATTACTTCCACTTCCTCAGTCGCTATTACTGGGGTATCCTTTACCACCGTTTCCATTTCTTCAGTCACTGTTACTTCCTTGTCTTCCATATTTAATTCTATTTCTTCTCCATCTATACGTTTACATGACGTTGCTCTTCTCCTTGACATCTGTTGTTTAACCGTAGTCACCACTAGAGTAGAAATTGCTATAAAATTCACAATAATAATACAAAGTTATTCTATCTCTAGCCTCACTAGTTGGGCTCCAATTTGTTACATTCACTTAGTAAGTAACACGAAAAATTCCTGATGTGTTTATTTAGCCACACATTGTTGGCGTCAATTCTGTAACGTTAAATATTAGACCTCACTATTGGGATCGCCAATTTGTAACGTAAAATTATATTCTGGTTATTTCATGTGTACTTTGTTAGTATTTTCAGGATGAGTATGTTGTTAGGGTAATATTAGTTGAGCGCCAATTTGCAATCAAACGTTGCAAATAAAATATATTTGAAAACTGGTAAGTATTATTTTTAAAATATCATAAAGGTTTCTTTTTTCTGCTATAATTATTTCTTTTAATCTTTTATTTAATAGAAGATTGTGACAACTAAATCTTAGCAAAGCAGATTCAAATCGGATGCCATACTTTCCTGGGTGAGAGTGTTGCCAACCTGTGCTAGTTGATGAAAAAAATTACCATTCATTGATATGGTGTTTATAATATTATATACATTTATTTATCCATTAAATAAAGAAAAGAAAACCTTTTATCTGTAGTTATAGAAATCAAATCCTTTATTATCCTTTTTATATTCTTTTAAAAGACAAATATAATTTAATTTTATATATAATACTTTCACTTATGAACTTACTGTTTTCACTTCCCAGACGTTTCGAGATGTTGTTTATCTTCTTCACTGTTTTTAATACTAACTGTCGATTACAGAATAACCGTTACGGAATGGAGTGTGTGGTGGGGGTTGATGGTGGGAAGGGATTGGCGCTGAGGTTCGAATTATGTGTGTGGATCAGTGTGTCAAGTAGTGTATGTGATTTGTAATGTATCTGTTCATTTAATATGTTGTTTGGTTGTAGTGTGTGATATCTGTATATTTCAAATTGTTCAGCTGTGTTTAGTTTTCTACTTTTAGGTAAGTATTGCAATATTTCCATGTTGTGTTCTATGTTTGTGTAGCTGTGGTTTTCGTTATGTAAATGTGTGGCAAATGTGGAATGTATGTAGTTTGTGGTGAGGGCTTTTAAATGTTCAGAAAACCTGGAAGAAAAAGATCTTCCCGTCTGGCCGATGTAGAATTGTTTGCAATCATTGCAATTTAATTTATAAACCCCTGTTTTGCTGTATGTGTCAATGTCTTTGTTAGTATTGTTTATGTGTTTTCTAATGGTGTTGTTGGTTCTGTAAGCTACTTTATAATTTTGTTTCCTAAATGTGTTTGCAATTTTATGTGTATTGGAATTGTAGTATGTAAGTGTTATGTATTTACTGGGTTGCGTGCTGTTGGTCAGATGTGTTTTACTTTTTGTGTTGAGGATTCGTTTGTGTAGTTTATTTATTAATTCGGGGTTGTATCCGTTTTTGACTGCTATGTATTTAATTGTGTTTAATTCATCTTGGTAGTCATGTGTGTTTAGGGGTAACACACACACATACAAATATACAGAAAACCCACCACATCAGACATGGTCATACATAACACATCCAACCACCGAACTCAACACAAACATGCAGCTTTCAACTACATGCTCCATAGGCTCACGACAATACCCCTAAACACACATGACTACCAAGATGAATTCAACACAATTAAATACATAGCAGTCAAAAACGGATACAACCCCGAATTAATAAATAAACTACACAAACGAATCCTCAACACAAAAAGTAAAACACATCTGACCAACATCACACAACCCAGTAAATACATAACACTTACATACTACAATTCCAATACACATAAAATTGCAAACACATTTAGGAAACAAAATTATAAAGTAGCTTACAGAACCAACAACACCATTAGAAAACACATAAACAATACTAACAAAGACATTGACACATACAGCAAAACAGGGGTTTATAAATTAAATTGCAATGATTGCCAACAATTCTACATCGGCCAGACGGGAAGATCTTTTTCTTCCAGGTTTTCTGAACATTTAAAAGCCCTCACCTCAAACTACATATATTCCACATTTGCCACACATTTACATAACGAAAACCACAGCTACACAAACATAGAACACAACATGGAAATATTACACTACTTACCTAAAAGTAGAAAACTAAACACAGCTGAACAATTTGAAATATACAGATATCACACACTACAACCAAACAACATATTAAATGAACAGATACATTACAAATACATACACTATCTGACACACTGATCCACACACATAATTCGAACCTCAGCGCCAATCCCTTCCCACCATCAACCCCCACCACACACTCCATTCCGTAACGGTTATTCTGTAATCGACAGTTAGTATTAAACCCACTGAAGAAGAGAAACAACATCTCGAAACGTCTGGGAAGTGAAAACAGTAAGTTCATAAGTGCAAGTATTATATATATTATTAAATTAATAAAGTGAACGAAGAGGATGCAACAACAAGATAACAAATATAATTGCTAACAAAGTCTGACTGGCTGTTCTTTAAATATGCTCAGAATGGCAGCAGTAGTATTTCTTATGTCTCAGGGCTATCACATTTGTATATTTTATAATTGCTAAATAAAATACAAATAGAATGTTTTTAAGTTAGGTCCTTTTGACCACGGTATAAACAACAAATAGTTTAGGAAAAGTACCAAAATACATGGGATTATAATAAATTACAGAGTGTCTTAACAAGAATACATTAATAGTTTTACAATATTCAGTGTCTAGGTTATGTTGATTTAAGTGTTTTTAATGCCTAATTCACTTTATATGATAGAATTACTCTATATTAAGAATCTTTGACACTGAAAATAGGCTTATTCATTAATTATTTTCACAGTGAAAGTTCCAAACAGTTTTAATTAAAAGTGTAAACAGTGTCTTTGAGAAGTGTAATCTAGGCCTTGTAGGAAATTGTTCAGTTTAGTTATTTAATCAAAAATACTTCCCTTCCTGGATAGTTAGATGTTATTTCTTCATATGTTACTTGGTGTACTTCTTTAGAATAATATTGTGCTTATTTCTTTTATTTATTTTGTTTAGTAGTATTATTTAATTTTACTTTAGGTTCACTGATATGAAAATTACAATCTGTTGGATTAGTCACTCTTATTTTGATGTCAACCTTTCTCGTTTAGATCCAATAATGCACTCCTCTTTATTTAATTTATAACATTTTAGTTGCTAAGGCCTATCTTAGCTTTCATTGGTGTGAAATGTAACATTTTATGTTACTATGGAGCTCTCTGAGCATCAACATAAACAAACTTCTAATATTTTACCTTTCATTTTCTTTAAACTGTTATAACTTTTTTATAAGATCTTTGATCTTCACTTTATTAGTATCTTTGATTTTCTGATGGAACACTGATTATTTTGATACCACTCTTGTTTATCTTCCTTTAAATATTTACTGAGTTCCCATTTTACACTTTTAATTATTTGTCCCAAAATTATTTATTATTAGTTTTTCTTGTACTCTTCACTTTATTAAAACTATTGGACACAATTAGTAATAATATAACTTAACCTGACATGGTTTATTCTAATTTTAATATAAATTCTTATTCCAAATCCCTTAACTAACTAAGCTTAACATGTAGTTTTAGCTAGTTTTACAAATCTCAATTCATGTTTAAAAGGAATAATTCCAAATGTTTAGTACCAAGCCACGTGTTGTTTTATATTGCAATATATTGCAACTTACCGTCTGCGGCTTTTAGAAACAACGTCTTCACAAAGTTGACATGTTTCGGGACACTTGTCCCATCATCAGAACTTAAAATAATCGTGTAGGTATTTAAGTTTAATTATATAAAGAAAGTTTATTATAAATCTTTTTTTAATAAAACCAGCAATATAAAGGTCACGTACAAAACCACCAATAATATTATGAATAATCTTTGTGTCTGCAAAACTACCAGCCTTGAACACAAAACTGGTGTTTACAAATTGATATGTGACGATTGTGACGCCTTTTATGTGGGCCAGACAGGACGTAGTTTTTTAAAAAAATTTACAGAACATAGGCCGCCTACACACCTTCACAGTTGGGACAATATCAAGTCAAAATTTGCAGAACACCTCATTTCCGAGAATCATAAATACACTAATTTTAAAACTAATTTAATACCCCTTCACATATGTAAGAAAGGGCGATATTTGAACGCTCTTGAAGAGTACGAAATTTATAAAGCATATAACAATACTGATACCAAGCCGCGTGTTTTAAACGATAAACTGCTTTTCAAGTCAAATGTATTGTACATCACTGCCTTGCGCTATTGTCGTGGTGGGAGCTAAACGTAATTCAGTGCGCAGTCAATCTCCGTACGATGTACATCGTTAAACCTTCGCGCTCGCTTTAGACATTTAAGTATTCATATTGTTTTAAGTTATTTGTTTCATGTTGGATTTTAATATTTTAATTAATTGACAAATGTATCAACTTAAATGATACACGATTATTTTAAGTTCTGATGATGGGACAAGTGTCCCAAAACATGTCAACTTTGTGAAGACGTTGTTTCTAAAAGCCGCAGACGGTAAGTTGCAATATATTTGATTAAATCTCTATTACTGTTATTTTGGTACTTTCCTATTAATATTAAAATTTGTGTTATTAATATTACTACATATAATATTAATCAATACAGCCAAACTAATTACTAATAACTATTAGTAACAGATGACAAATCTTCTTAAATTTCTGTATACAATACAGTTTATATAAATGCAACAAAACACTAAGTTCCAAAACACTGACCTCCTTACTTATTAACTTTAATATTTAACATAACTATTATTCATATTCCTTTAACTTTAATACACATAATTATTAGAGCCTTAGTTAACATGAATTAAATAACAAAAGAAATAAATATTATTTAACTAAGTACGGTAGTTAAATAATTAGTTCTTGACACAAAACTATCATGTTTCTTGGTACTTTTGGTAGGAGTAATAAAGTACTTTTCTGTTAACAAGATGCATGGCAAAATGTCATGTAACATAATACCCCCCACCACAGAAAATGGGTTATTTCAGTAATAAACTGATTACTTAAATAAGCTGATTTATCTCACAAGTACTCTCAATTGTCATAATATTTTATTTTCATTCTTTTCTTCATCATGGTTTCAGGTATTGGGTTTTGATGAATTTTCTTAAGTTGTGTTATTATATAATAACTTCTTTTTCTTCTTGGGCGACTCTACGAAAATATATATCATCTTCCTTATATAGGTGGTTACCAACTGATTTTTCCTTTCCTCTGGGGTTTCTCCTGTTCCTATTGATTCCTTAATTGGGGTTATCAATTCCTCCCTAACTTTAAATGGCACGGTTAATGCATATCGGCTGTGAGTGGCACTATTCTGACCTAATCCTCACCCGACCATTCACCCCGTGCATGGCACAGTGCTTGTTGGCCCCTGCCCATAATAATAATTATTGAGTGGCGCCGTAGCTTTCTACACTCTTACAAAATGGTAACTCTTGCGTTACTTTAAATACCCTCGGAATCATGTTGCTTTCTTTACTCTTCTCATCATTATTATTTGCATCCCAGCAGCTCCCCTTACTTTTATATGACTTATTTTCAGTTTTGGTAAAATCCTTTTTATATTTCTTCTCTTCCATTTAATTTTATTTCATTGTTAATTGATTCATTTGCCACTATGTTATTCATCTCCTTTTTCAATACCCCTTTTTAGTAATAATTACAACTATGGTGTTTATTATTCTCTTGATATCCAGACCTCGATTCTGTTTCTGCAAGTTCATGCTTTCATTTATTTGTTTTAAGTACTTATTTTCTTTACTCATTATTATCCCCTTATTATCATTTTTACCGTTATATTCTTTTCCAAAACCAGTATTGGTGGGCTATTTGTTTATTTTCTTTAATTTTCATTTGTCATTACATTTATCATTATTTTCCTTCTTATTTCTCAAATAGTTTGCCTTGTCGGTTATCATATAATCAATGCTTTTTCTCAATAGTTTGTTTGGAATTAGTTCAACCGTTTTCGGTATCTGTCACAATCTGGGTTGCTCTACCATTATGTTTTTCCCGTGGATTCTGTCGGTTAAATTCGTCTACAAACCTTGCTATGGGATTGCCCCATTGTGGATCACTCCCATACATTTCAATGTTGTCGTATGTGTATCGTCTTTCATCTTCATTGCTGGGACCAGGATCATGTTCTTGGTTTTCACGACGGTTAACTTGTTTGTCTGCCTTTCTTTGCTGTTGGTCATCATGTCTCCTTGAATCCCTCTCCTCAGCCATTATATAGTTTACTTTGGATTGATTGGGTCCCTGGTTGTTACTTGGTGGATTTCCAGAAGGTATGTCCCTATTTCTATCCCCACTTCTGGACTTCCGATATTCATTATGATCATTCCATTGTCGCCTGTTGTCGTCGTTTCTCCCATCTCGTCTATCATTATTTTGTTCCTGGTTAAAGTTCTGACGTCTTCCTTGAAATCGCCTGTTAGCTGTGTTTCTATTATAACCATCTGTTCGTACATGGTTTACTGGCTGTCGATTGTCGTGTGGTTGATCCTTGATTCTCTCATTCCAATCCTCGGGTCTTCTTCGACTCCTGCAATAGTAATTTTCCCGCTCAAAACCTTCTACGAGAGCCTCCATCTCTCCAGTCGTTTTTATTTGTCCACATCGATGAGCACGTACAATATCTTCTCCAAAATGTTACGACAATTTTGCTATGAGACACTCTTCAGGGATTTTAGGTTCTAAATGTCCGGCTACCCAGACTTCACCCAAAAAATAGGCAGTTAGTGTCTGTCCTCTTCCAGCATCATATCTGCCAGTGCTCAAATTGTCCCTAACAATATTCTGTATGGACTCCTACCAATACTTTACTTTAAAAATTTGTTTAAATTCATTGTAATTGTTGACTTCATTCCTTACCGCCTTCCACCAGTTATCATTAATATTTTTAAAACTCTCATCGAGAAGATTTTTTATCATTTGCCAACGACTTTTTTTGGTTCTATTCAAACATTCTTCTAGCCTCCAGAAATTCTAGAGGGTTCTGACGATATTCTTTAAATTTGATTACTTCTTTATTTTCTCCTATAAGTGTAGGTACATAGCTTATTGGTCTATGTTTTAGTACCTCTATCTCTTCCTTAAAATTTATTATATCCTTCTGCTGGATTTCTTCTATTTTCTCCCTGTTGTCGGTAACTTGACTTTGTACCTGTACTACCTTGGTTTCTACCTGATTGTATTGTTCGTCTATTTTATTCTGTAGTATCTCGAATTGTTCCTGAGTATCTTTTTGAAGTATTCCTATACTTGTTTTACTATTATCTTCCACTTCAATAATTTTATTTATTACATCTTCACGTAATTGAACTAAATTTTCATCAGTTTTCTCAACCTTCTGGTTGGTTTCAATGATTCTATTCATTATTTCTTCTCTATACTCTTCTAATTGTTGTTTCAATTCCTCTTTATTCTTCTCACTCTCTTCCTTCAACAGTCCTTTTAATTCTTCGTTACTTTTTTTAATATTGTTACTGTTACTGTTATTGTTGTTGTTATTGTTACTGTTGTTATTGTTATTGTTTTTGAATATTGTTCGATCGTCGTAGGTACAGTGGAAACAAAATAATTACAAGACACCAGTTAAGTCAGTAATCACACCTTTAATTGTTACAGTAAAACAGTTCGTAATTAACAACACAGTCTCTACAACAAATCAAATGAAAATTGTACACACACAATAAAATGTCCACAAATATTAAAACTCAATTGTATTACAATTATACCGTCCGAATATAAAACGCAACACTTCACTACTAACTACTTGCACGTACACAGTAATAACCCGAACCGCTCTGTAAATATATCGCACTAATTCTCTCGAACCGCACTATCCAAAATCTCGCATGGAACTGAAAAACTAAGGCCGCTACCCGATATATTTATAGTCACGCTCACACACCAGAAGCTTCCAAACTGCGTCTTATCTCTCGTGAATCACGTAATTGCTACGGCCTTGACACAGTCCGAGCGCCCGAGCGAAGCCTGGCACAGTCGAGAAAATTCTCGCAAAATGCGTCTAGTAGCACGTACACCACACGCTTACATCGAGATCTTTCTGGCACATTCGATAAACGCGTAGATTGTTCTGTGCTGTCGTAGCACCTCCCCCTCCTTAAGCCTGTTCGTCCCGAACTGGCAAAGCGTCTCTAAATTTGTATTTAGCCAGGCGATCTAGGTGGACGACCTTGAACTTTCGCTGTCCTTCCTGTTGAATCCGATAAACAACATCGTTAATCCTTTTTTTACAGTGTAGGGTCCTTCCCAGTTAGACTGAAGCTTAGGTGAGCGACCACGACGGCGCTTTGGATTGAACAACCAGACCTGATCTCCTTCTTGGAAACCCACACTATTGCTGCGAATGTCATACCGAGTTTTCATTTTATCACTGGCAATCTTGAGCCGTCCGCTTACCAAGCGATTCATTTCTCGCAGTTGGTTTTCTAATTGCGAGGAATAGTTCTTTGGCTCTTGGGACTGAGTCTCAGGTGATCCAAACATCAAGTCCCCAGGAAGACTAATCTCCCGCCCAAACACCATTTTTGCTGGAGTCATGCCGGTTGTGTCATGTACTGACGACCTATACGCCATAAGGAATATACGTTGGTCCCAGTCTGTTTGGTTCTCGTCAACAACTTTCGGAAGATGCTGCTCAAGTGTCCTGTTGAATCTCTCAACCATCCCGTCCGACTGAGGATGCAGAGGCGTTGTCCTGGTCTTTCAAATTCCGAGTAGACGGCATAATTCTTTAAACACTCCTGATTCGAAATTTCTCCCTTGATCCGTATGGATTTCCATAGGGGCTCCATAACGGCAACAGAAGTTGTGAACTAACTGCTTTGCCACAGTGGTAACCTCCTGATTTGGAATTGCGTATGCTTCCACCCGCTTAGTAAAGTAGTCACCTACGACCATGATGTACCGGTTTCCATCGTCAGTAACTGGGAATGGTCCAGCAATGTCTATGGCAATTCTCTCGAAAGGTTGTCCAACGTTATACTGTCTCATTTTTCCCCTACTTCTAGTTTGTGGGCCCTTGCTTGCAGCACATATTTCACACGTCCGAACCCATTCCTCTACGTCGTGGCGAAGATGAAGCCAGTAGAATCGCTTCCATATTTTGTCAAGGGTTTTGTTAACGCCAAGATGGCCTCCAGATGTTCCATCATGCATCTCCTTCAAAACAGACTGCACTTTACTTCGGGGAACTATCAACTGCATGACCACGTCTCGTCCATCTGCACTTTCCCAAGCCCTTTTCAGCAATCCGTTTTCTAAGGTGAGAGATTCCCATTGTGCCCAGTAGTCCTTCAGCACTTCGGAACCATGGCAGATATCTTGCCAATCCGGGCGGCGACCTTCCTCTTTTGCTGTCAAGATCGGTCCAATGTCTTCATCAGTCATCTGTTCTTGTCGACAGTCTTGTGTTGTCCAGCCATCAGCCAGGAAATCTACAGTGATGGCTTGAACATGTTCGCTTGAGTTTTGTTCTTCCTTTCTGTGGCAATGTCGGCAGTCTTCCGGGCATGGTCTTCGTGATAAGCCATCTGCATTACCGTGCAGGCGCCCCCGCCGATGTTGTACCTTGAAGTTGTACTCTTGCAGACGTTCGAGCCACCTTGCCAACTGTCCTTCCGGATTTTTAAATCTCAAGAGCCATGCAAGTGCAGCATGGTCAGTACGTAGTGAAAACTCTCTCCCATAGAGGTACTTATGGAAGTGCTCCAAAGCTCTGACAATTGCCAACAACTCTCTTCTTGTAACACAATAATTTCTCTCTGGTTTAGAAAGCGTCTTGCTGTAATACGCTATTACTCGTTCCTCACCGTTCTGCACTTGAGATAAAACTGCTCCTAGACCAGTATTGCTTGCGTCTGTGTTTACGATGTACTTCCCTTCGGAAGCTGGAAAAGCGAGAATTGGCTGCGAACATAATGCAATCTTCCACGTTCTAAATGCTTGTTCACACTCTCTCGACCATTGGAAGTTTCGTTTATTTTCCGTTAGCTCATGTAGTGGTTTAGCAATAGTAGCGAAGCCTTTCACAAAACGTCGGTAATATGAGCATAACCCCAGGAAACTCCGAACTTCGTGTTTATTCTTCGGGACTGGCCGGTCTCTTACGGTGTATACTTTATTAGGATCCATGCTAACGCCCGCTGCCGAAACCAGATGGCCCAAATACTGTACTTCCTTCTTCGGGCACAGCTTCAGTTGTGCACCGTGAATTCTAGTTAGAACTTCCTTAAGGTTTTCCAAATGATCTTCGAAAGTCTTCCCGATCACTATGACATCGTCTAAGTAAACAAGGCAAGTTTTCCACGTCAGGCCTCGGAGTATCAGGTCCATCAATCTCTCAAATGTTGCCGGTATATTACAGAGTCCAAATGGCATGACGTTAAATTGGAATAAGCCACTTGGGGTCGAGAAAGCGGTCTTTTCCTTGTCTTCTTGATGAAGACCCACTTGCCAATATCCACTCTTCAGGTCCAATGTGGAAAACCACTGTGCTCCGAACAACGTGTCGAGTGTATCGTCAACGCGAGGTAATGGATTTCTTTGTAACGTCATTTAACCTCCGGTAGTCTACGCAGAAACGCAATCCACCATCCTTCTTCGCTACCAGGACTACAGGGGAAGACCAAGCACTTGACGAAGGTTCGATTACCCCCTCTGTCAACATGTCCTGTACTAATCGAGACATCTCCTCTTGTTTAGATAATGGAGGCCTTCGAGGAGGTTGGCGTATCGGGTTTGTGTCCCCGGTATTGATGCGATGTTGCACAAGAGAGGTTCTTCCCAGTGACTGTCCCCGAACTGCAAAACAATCTTTGAATTCGTGTAAAAACTGTCCGAGTTCTTTTACCTCACCACTTGAGAGGTCGTTAGAAGATCTGTTCAATAATTCTTGCAGTTCGTCTGGTAATTTAGAAGTATCCGAAGAACTGGATCTTCGTTGCGTTATTCCGGCTACCCAGGCCACAGGAGTCAATTTGCCTAGGAGCGTATTGCTTTGTAAAGTGATAGCTTGATCCAAAATATTCGCCACTCTAATAGGTACGTTTCCGGTTTCGTCAGGTTTTACTAAACTTCTGGCAATTAGTATGCCCGGTGTGCTGACTACCTGGGGTTCGAATATAGAGCACTGGTTGCCCCTAGTATCTACCTCGGTTCTAACCATGATGATCTTTTCGGAGTTTGGCGGAACAGTTACGGCCACTTGGTTTATGACGTCCATCGATTTTTCTGCTGTCGTCATTGTTGATAGCATTACCTCTTCGCCTCCGATTCTCAAGACATTGTTTTTGAAGTCGACTATAAATCCGTATGCGTTCATAACGTCCACACCAAGAATTGCTTCATCCACAATGTCTGCAACAAGTACTTGATGATTAAACTCAAGTCTACCGAGGCGTAGGTGTATCTCCACTTTTCCATACACTTTTACAGGCCGTCCAGTAGCTGTTCGCAAGCTGCAAGAGCACCAGATTGGCTTGAGATCTTTCACCACGTCGGGGCGCACAATAGAAACTGTTGCGCCTGTGTCAACTGTAATCGAGGTTGGCCTTTCTTGAACAAATCCGGTAACTACCAAGCTCCCGCTGGTTTTCTGAAGTGTAGAAATTGCGTATTCTCTAGGGGCTTCGTTCCTCCAGTTAGTCAGCACACGCCCCGTTGTACCGACTATTGCTCGTTTCCCTGCTGCTGAATTCTAACCCGACAATCTCGTTGTAGATGTCCAGGTTTCCCACATCGATAACACTTCGGTCTTCCATCCTTTCTTATCTTATTCTGTGGCGCCGACCGTCGAGTCTCTGTTCCTTGTTCTTCTTCCTCATCGTCTGTGCCGTCGCGATCTTTTAGCGCGCGCACTTTATGACTTGTCCAACCAGACGCTGATTTGGCGGCCTCAAATTGCAAAGCATGTACCAGGGCGTCCGCACTGTTCTGGTGTCTTGCCATTCGTAACACTTGCTGTAGTTCGTTATCTCGGACACCGGCAGTAAATGTCTGCATCGCAAAACGCGTTCGAAAATCTTCTGGCGCTTCAGGATAGGCCAGTCTAATTAGTCTGTCGATACTTGCTTCAAACTCTTGAAGACTCTCCCCGGAATGCTGTCGCCTTGCTCTCAACTGGGTGCAGTACACATCTCGCAAATGTTTATCACCGTAGCGTAATTCTAGAGCTTTTATAAACTCGGCATAGATGTTCTGGCTGTCAGGTGGCACTTTCTGTAGTAATTCTGCCGCGGGTCCTTTTAATGCAAGAACAAGTGAAACAGCCTTGTCTTTCTCTGTCCAATTATTTGCGCATGCAGCAGCTTCAAATTGGTGGAGGTACGTTGCCCAGTGACTGCTTCCGTCAAAGGTTGGAGCTTTGACATGAACTGTCCCTACTGCAGGGAAAGTGACTTTCTCTATTAACTTATTTTCTGTGTCTTTTTCTGTCTTTATCACTGGTACAGTCTGTTCAGAAATTTGTTTTGGTTGAATCTTCATGCACTGTTCGACTTCACTTTTAATTTGTTCTCTTATGTTTGCCATTGAGTTTTCTACTGCAGATATTTTATTTGAAACAGATTCTTCTATAACAGATATTTTTGTAGACATCGATTCTTCAACAGTCAAGACAGATTTTTCTACTTCAGCTATTTTTAATGTCATTGATTCTTGTACCTCAGATATTTTAGTAACTTGTTTATTAAGCTCACCTCGTAGGATACCCAATTCTGCGGTACTGCGTTCTTGCAACTGTTTCTGCATAACTTCAAAGAGAGCTTCCGTTTTATCTGCTTCTTGCTTACGTTTTTCATCCTGTCTTTCTTCTGTTTCTAGCATTAGTGCTTTCTGACGTTCCTCAGCTTCTTCTCTTTCTTGTCTTAGTTCTTCTTTTTGTCGTCTTTCTGCTTCTTCCGCCTCCTGTCTGCGTCTTTCCTCTGCTTTCTCTGAATCCTGTCGTCGTCGTTCTTCTGTCTGCAACAACAGCACCTGGAAATTTTCCATCATCTGACTGGCATCCATTGTTTTTCGATTAATTACGAATTACACTCGTCTTGTACAAAGTATCCACTGTTAACCGATCTATCCCACTTCTGACACCACTGTTACGACGGTCTATTCGATCGTCGTAGGTACAGTGGAAACAAAATAATTACAAGACACCAGTTAAGTCACTAATCACACCTTTAATTGTTACAGTAAAACAGTTCGTAATTAACAACACAGTCTCTACAACAAATCAAATGAAAATTGTACACACACAATAAAATGTCCACAAATATTAAAACTCAATTGTATTACAATTATACCGTCCGAATATAAAACGCAACACTTCACTACTAACTACTTGCACGTACACAGTAATAACCCGAACCGCTCTGTAAATATATCTCACTAATACTCTCGAACCGCACTATCCAAAATCTCGCATGGAACTGAAAAACTAAGGCCGCTACCCGATATATTTATAGTCACGCTCACACACCAGAAACTTCCAAACTGCGTCTTATCTCTCGTGAATTACGTAATTGCTACGGCCTTGACACAGTCCGAGCGCCCGAGCGAAGCCTGGCACAGTCGAGAAAATTCTCGCAAAATGCGTCTCGTAGCACGTACACCACACGCTTACATCGAGATCCTTCTGGCACATTAGATAAACGCGTAGATTGTTCTGTGCTGTCGTAGCAATATCCTCCTTCAACTGTTGTTGTAATGTTTCATTATTGCTTTCAATTTTTTTATTTAATTCCTCATGATCTTCTCTCGTTTGTTTCTTTAATTCTTCATTATTTTGTCTTAATATGGTTTCATTATCTTCCCTCATTTGTTTCCATATTTCATTATTGCTTTCGCTTTTTTTATTCAATTCTTCACTATTTTGTTTCAATGGTTCATGATTTTCTTTCATTTGTTTCAATGTTAATAATTATTTATAAAATATCATAAAGGTTTCTTTTTTTAGCTATAATTATCTCTTTTAATCTTTTATTTAATAGAAGATTGTGACAACTAAATCTTAGCAAGGCAGATTCAAATCGGATGCTGTCAGATATTTTGTTTTCATAACAATAGTTAAACTCACCCTATCTCTACTTCATTATCTCTAATAGAGTGCACTCCCATTACCTGTTTCAAAGTACAATTCACATTGTAATCAGCAATCATAATTAGAGCGTTTTTCTTTCCAGTAGTGTACGATATATCGTGCAGTTCAGTTCTTTTTGGTTTATACACGCATACCGCAAGAATAGAAAGACTATTCACCGCTATTGTTATTTTACTCCGCTAATTATAATATAAAATTCCGCTTATTTCATGTGTTTATTTTATGTGTTTAACGTTTATTAGAATATTATTGTGAAGTTTAGGACTGCCTAAAAAATCACCAAAGTGTTGGTTACAACGGGACATTGACAACGCACAAGGACAAGGTCAGTAAACGCTTAATATTTATGCATTGTTGATTATATGAGAATAAATCCTTTTAACTATTTTAGTTTACAATATACAGTCCACTGCTAATAAAAAAGAACCCCACATTTTTGGTCCGCCCAGGCCGGATAGCATCTTTCATTCAGAATCCAGCACGTTGGAAAGCAAGATTTTTATTAATTATTACGCTCTTTATTATTACGTTTATTGAATTATTGTAACGCTTAAATATTAAAAAAAAAACAATTATTTACTACTGGCAAGTATTGCCAATACTCAGTGCTCTTTTCATTTTGTTATGATTATTTCATGTTTTTTCACGCAAGCATAGTTTTATTGATTCATTGTGCAGCGTGTGTTATTTCATGTTTTATCTAGCAAGCGTAGTTCTAAAGTGTAGTGTGTTTCTTCAAAACCGACCTCTGTATTAGTTTCTATAAAATACAGTAGCCATATTGCTTTATTACCATATTACCATTATTACTGTCATCTACGCTATTGGTATTTTAGAGTGATAAAAAAAATTAATTAAAATTATTTGGACTGGAAATTACTGAATACTGGAAGAACATTGTGAATTACAACTTTTACTTAGAACTCTTTTGTTATTTACATCTGAATCTGTTTTTTAAACCGAGTGTATTAATAAATTACCAAAATGACATTTTCTTCTTTTGTGAAGCAAAGTGAACCTATTGAGAGTAGGCTTCATAATATCAACAAGCAAATTGTTGCTCTTGAGGTTATTGGTATAGGTAATTTAACTGAACAGCAAACACGAAAAGTTATTTTGCTTAGTTCCACCGCAAAAAATAAATATGCTAAATTTGAAAGGCTTATAAATAAACTATTTAGTACAACACCTTTACCAGAAGATCTGGATAATGAACAGATTACAAGATTCTATATCAGACTTAAATATAGCTATACAAAGTTCGTGTGCTCCTCTTCTACCATCGCTACCGCAGGAAAACTTGGATCAGTCTCACACTGGTGCATCACAACTAGTTGCGCCTACTCCCACCGTAAATTTACCTCGCTTAAACTTGGGAACATTTTCTGGACAACCTAAGAAATGGGTAGCCTTTCACAGTCTGTTTGAAAATGCAGTGCACAAAAATGAAACCATTTCTAATGTGGAGAAATTTACATACTTGCTTTCTTGTTTGACTGATGAGCCGCTAAATTTAATTAAATCGTTGCCTGTCACTAATACAAACTATGCCATAACCTGGCAAACTTTGCTAAAAAGATATCAAAATTCTAGATTGTTACTTCACGTAAACAATATATTTGATTTACCACAATTGCATAATCCTTCAGTTAAACAAATGAGGAATTTTCTGTCGACCTACAATGAAAATTATCAAGCGCTCAAAGCACTAGGACATGATATTGCTAGCGAAAGTTTGTTGTTGAGCTCATATATTTTGCGTAGATTTGACACGGAATTCAGGACCAAACTTGAACGTTCTCGAGATAATTTACAAAATGTTCCTACCATTACAGAAGTAATTACATTCTTAGAAAATGAATGTTCTTGCAAAGAAGCAGCGGGTTTAACTAAAATCATCTCAAAAAATGAACCTTCTCTTCAAACCTCTCAAAAAATCAGTGGCTTTAAAATGAATACAAACCAGTTTAAACCGCACACAATAGCGATGGTCACTACTCACACTCAGCATTGTATCTTCTGTTCATCAAATTCACACAACATATATAGATGTGCAGATTTTTCTGCACTTACTGTACAAGACAGACAAGCTTTTGTTAAAAATAAGAACTTGTGTCAAAATTGTTTTGGAACACATAAGTTAGTCACCTGTAAGTCCGTCCACACATGCAATGTATGTCATAGGCGTCACCATAGCCTACTACATTTTTTTGTTGAGAACCGCTCCGCACAACCGCAACAAAAATCGACTCAGTCAAATAGACCTACCTTGTGTCCTTCTGTTGAAATGACGATGCATAAGCAAAACCACTCTGCAGAGTGTCACCAGGATACTACCTTGATAGGTGTTTCTTGCGACCAGAATAACACTGTGTTACTCGCAACCGCTTTGGTGCATATCACATCTGCCAATGGAAATGCAGCAGTTGTACGAGCTGTGCTTGATAGTGCATCCCAAAGAACAATTATTTCGGAAAGTTGTGCAATGACTTTGTGTTTGTATCGCTCTCACAGATGTTCCAGAACTTAGTGGCATCTCTACCGCCCCAGTGAAAACCTTTGTGACATTGTCTTCGCTCAGTGGGAATATTTTAGCAAAATCTCACCCAGTCGTGATTCTTAATAAAATATCATGCAATCTGCCTCGTGTTCAGCTCCCACCAGAAATTAAAGAGCGACTCAAAGGTTATATGCTAGCGGATCCAACTTTTGATGTTCCGGGTCCAGTTGACCTTCTGATTGGAGCAGATTTATTTGCATTGACTCTTAATGGTACCTTTATCAATCTCGGCAAGAATATGCCATACGCTGTCAATACAATCTTTGGCTATGTTGTGCTTGGTCCGACACCTGTTTCACTTAAGTCTAATCCTTACTCAGGCTTAGTGACTCTTTTATCGACGAATGATCGTGATCTGCACGCAACATTGCAACGTTTTTGGTCCATAGAGGAACCACCTCACAGTACAAAACTTGCTCCACAAGATGAAAAATGTGAAGCTCACTTCGTCCCTACTCATAAGAGAGATGCCTCCGGCAGATATGTTTGTCACTTGCCTTTCAGCGGAAACCCTGCTCAACTAGGTGACTCTACAACTTTGGCAAAACGCCTGTTTAATACACTTGAACGCAAATTTGAATCTCAACCTGAGTTTAAACAGAAGTATGTCAATTTTATGAATGACTACTTAGCATGTGGGCACATGAAACTGTGCACATCTGTGCCGTCTCTGAACAAGCCGCATTACTTTTTGCCACATCATGGTGTTTTTAAAGATAGGAAAATCCGTGTTGTTTTCAATGCATCAGCACCATCTTCTTCAGGTGTCTCACTGAACCACATTCTACATCAGGGTCCAAAGTTGCACAATGACATTACTGATATAATTCTTCGCTTTCGTCAACATAAATTTGTTTTCTCTTGTGATATGAAACAAATGTTTAGGCAGATATCCATCCATGAAGATGATCAGATCTTTCAGTTAATATACTGGAGAGAAGACACTTCAGTCCCGCTAAAGGTCTACCAATTGACTACTGTCACTTATGGTATGACGTCCTCACCTTACCTTGCTAATAGAGTAGTACAACAGCTCATTATGGACGAAGGAAAAAATCATTCACTTGCTGCTGAAGCACTCCAACAGCAAATATATGTTGATGATGCTCTATTAGGGAGCAATTCTCTGGAAGAAGCTCTCCACCTTCAAGAGGATGTTGTTTTACTTTTGAAAAAGGGTGGATTCGAACTGAGCTAGTGGTCTTCAAACCATCATAAACTCTTAGAAAATGTCATGCAAGATAATCATGAGACACCCCTCATGTTACGCACGTTGGAACAGCCATTTTCAAGTCTTTTAGGGCTAAAATGGATCCCAGATATTGATGTCTTTTCATATATGATGCACACACCTTCAAGTAATTACACAAAAAGAACTTTACTTTCATCAGTTGCTCAGATCTATGACCCTTGTGGTTGGATATCCCCAATAGTTTTTTGGTCTAAAGTCTTAATGCAGCATGTATGGACCTTAGGCTTAGATTGGGATTCTCCATTACCTGATCATATTTCCGAGAAGTGGTCACGATTCGTGAAAGAACTTCCAGAAATAGAAAAGCTGAGGATACCACGTTTCATATCCATAGTAACTGCAGTCAATATCCAGCTTCATGGATTTTCAGATGGAAGTGAATCCGGATATGCAGCTTGTGTCTTCCTGCGCACAGAAGACGCAGAAGGAGTTGTCAACATACGACTGCTGATCGCAAAATCAAGAATAGCTCCACTGAAGCGTGTGACTATTCCCCGCTTGGAACTTTGTGGTGCGCACATGTTAGCCAAATTGCTACAATACTGTACAGAACAGCTCTCACAACATCACAAGATTGACAACATTTCAGCATGGTGCGACTCTACAGTACTTCTATCTTGGATACGCACTCTATCTTTTCGTCTCAAGGTGTATGTTGCTAATCGTGTGGCACAAATACAAGACTTAGTTTCACCGCACGTCTGGAAATATGTTTCAACTGTTGACAATCCTGCTGATTGTGCTTCTCGAGGCTTGACACCCACGGTTCTGATGAAACATAGCCAGTGGTGGCTAGGACCACCGTGGCTCGCTAAATCAACGCAGACCTGGCCACAATCTAACCTTCATCCAATTTCGGAGGAGTCTATTCCCGAAATGAAACCAAATGATCTTAATCTTGTGATGACCACAAAAGAAGTCCCAACATTTGGATTTCTTACAAAGTTTTCTTCTTGGAAGACTCTTCTTCATGTAATGCTCTATAACCCGTTTGAAATTTAAAACCACCATAACTGGATCATTTATAGTAACTGAATTAAATAATGCCTGTAACCGTATTTGCTGGCTCATTCAGAGACTTCACTTTGCAGAAGACATAGATCTACTCTCCAAGAAAAGGACATGCTCAAACCGCATCCAACGTCTAGCACCCTTTATTGATGATGCAGGAATAGTCCATGTCGGAGGTCGACTGAAGAACTCTGCACTTACTTACAATGCCAAACATCCTATTCTTCTGCCAAAAAATCATGTCGCTATTCATTTACTCATCGATTACTATCATGGCATGTACCTGCACGCTGGTCCCCAGTTCCTCCAAGCAACACTATCTCAACGCTTTTGGATCCTCTCCGCCCGCAGTGTTATACGCTCAAGAATATTTAAATGCGTACGATGTTTTCGTACAAAATCAACAAACACGTCTCCGCTCATGGGTGATCTACCAGCCGGTCGTGTTACCCCTACTCGTTGTTTCAACGCTTCTGGAGTTGATTATGCTGGCCCTTACACGGTCAGGTCAAGTTTTTTACACTTCGCAGGATACAACCTATAAAGGTGTACATCTGCCTGTTCATCTGTTTTGCAACAAAAGCTGTACACTTGGAAGTGGTTACTGATTTAACTACAGACGCCTTCATTGCAGCCCTTACGAGATTCATCTCTAGGAGAGGTCTTGTATCAGACCTGTACTCTGATTGTGGGACTAATTTCATAGGAGCTGCTTCTTTGCTCAAAAGATGTTTTCAAGATCTCATGAAGCAACCAGAGATGCTACGGACAACAGTATCACATTCCATTTCATTCCTCCGCGTGCACCTCACCAAGGTGGACTTTGGGAACGTGCCATTAAAGGTGCAAAATATCATCTCACCAGAGCCATAGGTGAACATATTTTAACGTACGAAGAATTTACCACCTTAGTTGTGCGTGTTGAAGCTATCCTTAATTCGAGGCCGATAGCTCCTCTCTCGAATGACCCTTCAGATCTTCAACCTCTTACACCAGGACATTTTCTAACTGGAGGACCTCTTAATGCCCTGATCGAACCTCAACTAACTAATGCACCACTTAATCACACAAAACGCTGGAAATTGGTTCAAGCCTTCACACAACATCTCTGGAAAAGATGGCAAATGGAGTACCTCCACACACTTCAAGAACGGTCCAAATGGATCAGACCTCAAGAAAATCTCAAAATAGGAGATTTAGTCGTTATTCATGAAGCGAACCCGCCACCCCTCAAGTGGAAGCTCGGGAGAGTCATCTCCGTATCTCCAGGGAATGATGGAGTGGTACGTGTCGTCAACATGAAGACTGCCGGTGGAACCTTGACCCGTCCTTCTGTTAAGGTTTCCCGTCTTCCCATTTACTAAAATCCTTGACCAGTCAATTGGCTACTGCCCCTTATAATTTAGTTTTATTATAATCTTCCAAAGGATCAAATTTGTTATTATGTTCTTTTAATGTTTCTTGTTGAACCAGTTGGTTCAAAGGGGCAGGTATGTCAGATATTTTGTTTTCATAACAATAGTTAAACTCACCCTATCTCTACTTCATTATCTCTAATAGAGTGCACTCCCATTACCTGTTTCAAAGTACAATTCACATTGTAATCAGCAATCATAATTAGAGCGTTTTTCTTTCCAGTAGTGTACGGTATATCGTGCAGTTCAGTTCTTTTTGGTTTATACACGCATACCGCAAGAATAGAAAGACTATTCACCGCTATTGTTATTTTACTCCGCTTATTATAATATAAAACTCCGCTTATTTCATGTGTTTAACGTTTATTAGAATATTATTGTGAAGTTTAAGACTGCATAAAAAATCACCAAAGTGTTGGTTACAACGGGACATTGACAACGCACAAGGACAAGGTCAGTAAACGCTTAATATTTATGCATTGTTGATTACATGAGAATAAATCCTTTTAACTATTTTAGTTTACAATATACAGTCCACTGCTAATAAAAAAGAACCCCACATTTTTGGTCCGCCCAGCCCGGATAGCATCTTTCATTCAGAATCCAGCACGTTGGAAAGCAAGATTTTTATTAATTATTACGCTCTTTATTATTACGTTTATTGAATTATTGTAACGCTTAAATATTAAAAAAAAAAAAACAATTATTTACTACTGGCAAGTATTGCCAATACTCAGTGCTCTTTTCATTTTGTTATGATTATTTCATGTTTTTTCACGCAAGCATAGTTTTATTGATTCATTGTGCAGCGTGTGTTATTTCATGTTTTATCTAGCAAGCGTAGTTCTAAAGTGTAGTGTGTTTCTTCAAAACCGACCTCTGTATTAGTTTCTATAAAATACAGTAGCCATATTGCTTTATTACCATATTACCATTATTACTGTCATCTACGCTATTGGTATTTTAGAGTGATAAAAAAAATTAATTAAAATTATTTGGACTGGAAATTACTGAATACTGGAAGAACATTGTGAATTACAACTTTTACTTAGAACTCTTTTGTTATTTACATCTGAATCTGTTTTTTAAACCGAGTGTATTAATAAATTACCAAAATGACATTTTCTTCTTTTGTGAAGCAAAGTGAACCTATTGAGAGTAGGCTTCATAATATCAACAAGCAAATTGTTGCTCTTGAGGTTATTGGTATAGGTAATTTAACTGAACAGCAAACACGAAAAGTTATTTTGCTTAGTTCCACCGCAAAAAATAAATATGCTAAATTTGAAAGGCTTATAAATAAACTATTTAGTACAACACCTTTACCAGAAGATCTGGATAATGAACAGATTACAAGATTCTATATCAGACTTAAATATAGCTATACAAAGTTCGTGTGCTCCTCTTCTACCATCGCTACCGCAGGAAAACTTGGATCAGTCTCACACTGGTGCATCACAACTAGTTGCGCCTACTCCCACCGTAAATTTACCTCGCTTAAACTTGGGAACATTTTCTGGACAACCTAAGAAATGGGTAGCCTTTCACAGTCTGTTTGAAAATGCAGTGCACAAAAATGAAACCATTTCTAATGTGGAGAAATTTACATACTTGCTTTCTTGTTTGACTGATGAGCCGCTAAATTTAATTAAATCGTTGCCTGTCACTAATACAAACTATGCCATAACCTGGCAAACTTTGCTAAAAAGATATCAAAATTCTAGATTGTTACTTCACGTAAACAATATATTTGATTTACCACAATTGCATAATCCTTCAGTTAAACAAATGAGGAATTTTCTGTCGACCTACAATGAAAATTATCAAGCGCTCAAAGCACTAGGACATGATATTGCTAGCGAAAGTTTGTTGTTGAGCTCATATATTT
>JAWRYS010000106.1:0-7500 GCA_034769895.1 Magicicada septendecula
GGAAAAATCAGGCGGTGTCCCGGCATCGGTGGAAGCCTCCCGCGTAGGGAATAGCGCGGGAGTCGTCCGACGGGTCTTCCCCGGAGTCCGTCCACGGAACCCGGGGAGTCTTAGGTCGGATCCCGCGAAAGACGGCCGGGCCAGAGACCGAGCGCCTCGCCCGACATGTCGACGGCTTTACCGGGCTTCGGTGTACCTCCCGTACCCCGAGGTGGTATCTGACCAAGTCCTACCGCGGGAGTTCGACCGGCCTGGATGCCGGAAAAATCAGGCGGTGTCCCGGCATCGGTGGAAGCCTCCCGCGTAGGGAATAGCGCGGGAGTCGTCCGACGGGTCATCCCCGGAGTCCGTCCACGGAACCCGGGGAGTCTTAGGTCGGATCCCGCGAAAGACGGCCGGGCCAGAGACCGAGCGCCTCGCCCGACATGTCGACGGCTTTACCGGGCTTCGGTGTACCTCCCGTACCCCGAGGTGGTATCTGACCAAGTCCTACCGCGGGAGTTCGACCGGCCTGGATGCCGGAAAAATCAGGCGGTGTCCCGGCATCGGTGGAAGCCTCCCGCGTAGGGAATAGCGCGGGAGTCGTCCGACGGGTCATCCCCGGAGTCCGTCCACGGAACCCGGGGAGTCTTAGGTCGGATCCCGCGAAAGACGGCCGGGCCAGAGACCGAGCGCCTCGCCCGACATGTCGACGGCTTTACCGGGCTTCGGTGTACCTCCCGTACCCCGGGGAGGTATCTGACAGAGTCCTACCGCGGGAGTTCGACCGGCCTGGATGCCGGAAAAATCAGGCGGTGTCCCGGCATCGGTGGAAGCCTCCCGCGTAGGGAATAGCGCGGGAGTCGTCCGACGGGTCTTCCCCGGAGTCCGTCCACGGAACCCGGGGAGTCTTAGGTCGGATCCCGCGAAAGACGGCCGGGCCAGAGACCGAGCGCCTCGCCCGACATGTCGACGGCTTTACCGGGCTTCGGTGTACCTCCCGTACCCCGGGGTGGTATCTGACCAAGTCCTACCGCGGGAGTTCGACCGGCCTGGATGCCGGAAAAATCAGGCGGTGTCCCGGCATCGGTGGAAGCCTCCCGCGTAGGGAATAGCGCGGGAGTCGTCCGACGGGTCATCCCCGGAGTCCGTCCACGGAACCCGGGGAGTCTTAGGTCGGATCCCGCGAAAGACGGCCGGGCCAGAGACCGAGCGCCTCGCCCGACATGTCGACGGCTTTCCCGGGCTTCGGCGAACCTCCCGTACCCCGGGGAGGTATCTGACCGAGTCCTACCGCGGGAGTTCGACCGGCCAGGATGTCGGAAAAAATCAGGCGGTGTCCCGGCATCGGCGGAAGCCTCCCGCGTAGTGAATAGCGCGGGAGTCGTCCGACTGGTCTTCCCCGGAGTCCGTCCACGGAACCCGGGGAGTCTTAGGTCGGATCCCGCGGAAGACGGCCGGGCCAGAGACCGAGCGCCTCGCCCGACATGTCGACGGCTTTCCCGGGCTTCGGAGAACCTCCCGTACCCCGGGAGGTCTCTGACCAAGTCCTAGAGATTTGAGAATCTCTTTGGCCGGATTCGAGCGCTGATTTTCCGCGTCACTTCAGACATCTCCCCACTTTGTCAAAGTGGGGAGAAGCGATTGCTCGTTCTCGGCGATCGACCTTACTTTTTCGGCGGCTTTCACAGAAGTGTGAGTTGTACTGGAGCACAATTCTTAGAACTATGCTTCAGACAAACCTACACCTCTTTGAGGTGTCATGAGGTCACACGGAAATTGTCAGTTCCGACTCGGTTATGTTGAAACTCGCCGGCTTCAGTGGTCGTCTGGGTAAACTCTGCCGAGTCGTGACCGGTCGTGTCTCGACTGCTCCGGTCAAGTCGGCTGTCCACCAGCCGCGAGACCCCGAGGCAAAGGAGGCACGTCCGTTCCGGCCAATGCTTTGTTGTTCCCGTCGGCCCATGAAGTCGTAGGTTCAGCGTGCCTAGAAGGAATTTGGGAATTCCGGAGACCGATTGACGGGCGGCCGCGGTCGAGATTCGCTCTCGCTACCCGGTCGCCGGCCTCGCTGGAGATGCCCGCCGTGCTCGCATTCGTGCGCGGCAACGACGGGCTCTCCGGCGCAAGAGGTGGACGGTGTCGAAACAGCCGATTATCCGTACAAGGAGATCCGCCGACACAGTCCTGTCTTCCTCGCGGCCTCGACGCCGCTACGAGGAAGTCGGCCTCGCCAGAGGTGGTTCGGGTCCTTTCGGACCCGTTACCTGTTTTTCCCGACAGCCTCCGGGCAGTGTCGGGGAATCCGGCCTCTGCACCCTTCGCGGTCGGTTCGCCGAACGCTTAGGGCCTCGATCGGTCCGCCGATCAGAGGGGTAGCCTCTTGGAACGTCGGGCTGACCTAAAAAAACTGACGTCCGCCCAGATTCCCGGTATTCCGGGAACAGCCTCAATCGCCGCGGGGCTGGATAAACTAAAGGCGACCCACAGCACCGTCGCGGGCGCAGGCAGCCGAAACCGGGCGCGAAAGCGCAAACGGCTAGGCGCCTACTGCTCTTACGCGGCAAACCTAACCAGGCGGACGTTCGCTACGGGCAGTGCCCGTACGAAACTGACCCGCCGTGAAAAGTCGTTGAGCGCTAAGCCCAGTCTGAGACCCGGGCGTCTGTTAAACGAACGAGACTGACAAAGCCGTGGCCGCCCAGAGCGGTCCGGGAAACGGTCGAAGCGACCGAGGTAAACGCTTGTATACACGAAAAGGCGAGGGAGGCCATGCTCCCTCGACAGAACGTATAAGCCATAAAGCGCCGGCAAGGCGGAAGGGCTAGCATGAGCGGCGGATCTTGCGATCCGCAGCGAGTAGCGAACCCCCGCCTTCCGCGCACAAAGTGAGGTCCCGGCCGGCCCCGCGAACGCGGGAGCCGCGCCGGTCGCCCCGAAAAAAATATCGGGGCGCGCGTCCGAAGAGAACGGACTCGCGCGCTCCCTGGTTGATCCTGCCAGTAGTCATATGCTTGTCTCAAAGATTAAGCCATGCAAGTCTCAGTACATGCCGCACTAAGGTGAAACCGCAAAAGGCTCATTAAATCAGTTATGGTTCCTTGGATCTTAAACAGTTACTTGGATAACTGTGGTAATTCTAGAGCTAATACATGCAAACAAGTCCCGACCAGAGATGGAAGGGACGCTTTTATTAGATCAAAACCGATCGGCGTCCGGCTCCGGCCGGCGCCGTCTCTTTTGGTGACTCTGGATAACTTTTAGCTGATCGCACGGTCACAGTACCGGCGACGCATCTTTCAAATGTCTGACTTATCAACTGTCGATGGTAGGCTCTGCGCCTACCATGGTTGTAACGGGTAACGGGGAATCAGGGTTCGATTCCGGAGAGGGAGCCTGAGAAACGGCTACCACATCCAAGGAAGGCAGCAGGCGCGCAAATTACCCACTCCCGGCACGGGGAGGTAGTGACGAAAAATAACGATACGGGACTCATCCGAGGCCCCGTAATCGGAATGAGTACACTTTAAATACTTTAACGAGTACCAATTGGAGGGCAAGTCTGGTGCCAGCAGCCGCGGTAATTCCAGCTCCAATAGCGTATATTAAAGTTGTTGCGGTTAAAAAGCTCGTAGTTGGATCTGTGTGCCACGCTGTCGGTTCGCCGCCCGTCGGTGTCAACTGGCATGTCTGTGGGACGTCCTGCCGGTGGCGGTACGGGCTGTCGGCGCTGCGTAGGGGTTCGCCCCCGAAGCACGTCGGCGTGTCCCGGTCCGCCGATTCAATCCCGCCGCGGTGCTCTTCACTGAGTGTCGAGGTGGGCCGGCACGTTTACTTTGAACAAATTAGAGTGCTCAAATCAGGTCGTATTTAGGCCTGAATACTGTGTGCATGGAATAATGGAATAGGACCTCGGTTCTATTTTGTTGGTTTTTTGGAATCAGAGGTAATGATTAATAGGGACAGTCGGGGGCATTCGTATTGCGACGTTAGAGGTGAAATTCTTGGATCGTCGCAAGACGAACCTAAGCGAAAGCATTTGCCAAGTATGTTCCCGTTAATCAAGAACGAAAGTTAGAGGTTCGAAGGCGATCAGATACCGCCCTAGTTCTAACCATAAACGATGCCAGCCAGCGATCCGCCGAAGTTCCTCCGATGACTCGGCGGGCAGCTTCCGGGAAACCAAAGCTTTTGGGTTCCGGGGGAAGTATGGTTGCAAAGCTGAAACTTAAAGGAATTGACGGAAGGGCACCACCAGGAGTGGAGCCTGCGGCTTAATTTGACTCAACACGGGAAACCTCACCAGGCCCGGACACCGGAAGGATTGACAGATTGAGAGCTCTTTCTTGATTCGGTGGGTGGTGGTGCATGGCCGTTCTTAGTTGGTGGAGCGATTTGTCTGGTTAATTCCGGTAACGAACGAGACTCTAGCCTGCTAAATAGACGATTTCCGGTATCCACAATAGTGCTACCGGCGAAATCAATATCTTCTTAGAGGGACAGGCGGCTTTCAGCCGCACGAAACTGAGCAATAACAGGTCTGTGATGCCCTTAGATGTCCTGGGCCGCACGCGCGCTACACTGAAGGAATCAGCGTGTATACCCTGGCCGAAAGGCTCGGGCAACCCGTTGAACCTCCTTCGTGCTAGGGATTGGGGCTTGCAATTGTTCCCCATGAACGAGGAATTCCCAGTAAGCGCGAGTCATAAGCTCGCGTTGATTACGTCCCTGCCCTTTGTACACACCGCCCGTCGCTACTACCGATTGAATGATTTAGTGAGGTCTTCGGACTGGTGCGCGGCGGCCGCATCCGCGGCCGCCGATGCCACCGGGAAGATGACCGAACTTGATCATTTAGAGGAAGTAAAAGTCGTAACAAGGTTTCCGTAGGTGAACCTGCGGAAGGATCATTAACGCAGAGATCGGAACTGTGGCTCGCTGCGCCGGCCACGGGTTCCGCGCTCGCCCCGGAGTTTGGACGGCCCGTTTCTCCGCACAAAAAAACGGGACCGAAAGGCACGAGCGCCTGTACCTTAAAGAGCTAACGCCAGGCGGCCCGTGGAATGGCCGGCGGGGCACCGCTCTCAGCGGTGGACACCCCGGCGCCAAAGCCCGGCCGACGCCAGGCGAGGCGGGCAACGGACCCGGTTTCCCTGTACCGACCGTCCTCCTGCGTGCTTCGACAGCATAATAAGGCGACAGTAGCACGTACGGAGCAGGCGGAAGGGGTGGGAGACCCCGTTGTCCAGCGGCGTGCACACACAAGCCAAGAGGCAGGCGGAGGCCTCCCAAACTATTTGGAAGGTGCTCCGTAGCCCGCGGCGTGCACGTCGCCATGCCGAGCCCACGGCGGCGGATACCACGGCCTATCTTAGCCCACTCCGAACTGCGTCTCTCAATAAGCTTAAACGAGAGCTGCCCGGTGGGACGTATGTTTAGGGTGGAGGGATTAGAGTCCCCGCTGCCACAGGCCGTCCGGTCGGGCAGAGGCGTCCGCGGGCAAACGAAGCCCAAGCGCGGCCCTCGGCTCGAAGCGGGCGTCTGGCTCAGGCCCGTGTCCGACAGGACGCGCGCCGCCGGCCACAGTGCCGGTGCTCGCTGGTACGCGCAGTGCCTGACCGCTTCGCGGTCGTGCGCGTCGGTCCGCGTCGGCGTTCAGCGCCAGAGCGGCCGGCGACAAACAGGGCGAGCGCACCCGTGACCCGCGGCTTGCGCTGCAGTTCGAAGTGTTGGAGGTCCGGCCCGCTGCCGGGTCGTTTCGGGACCGTGCCCCGAACGACCAGGAGCGGAGGACGGTTTGGGTCCGCCGTCGGATCGGCCCGTCGTGCTGTTCCCGCTCGATCGCCACTAGAGCGGCGGGCAGGACGCTCGGGCCCCGACGCGCGGACGAAAGGAGAATGACTCGACGCTCCAGAGGCCCGTGTGCGAGGCAGAGTGTCTACGCGGGGGGCAGGACCCGCGCACTCATGAAACGCTAACCTTCGGGTAAGCCTCGGGCCGACGGAGCCCCGGTCGGGGCTCGCCTTGCTGGCTAGGCGGGTCTCCGCCAGTAACGCAAATACGCGTGCGTGTGAGAAAGCCAACACGCACGCCTCTGCCGGATCCTCGAGAGGGGTTCCGGCTAACCGGAAGTTCCGCCGGGTCAACAAATGGAACGCCAGAAGTAGTAGTTTTCCTTGCCCGTTTCTCGAAAAAAACCTGGGCAACCGGAAGTCTGACCGGGATAACAAATGGGACGGCAGATTGTAGTTTTTCTTGCCGGTTTTTTGAAAAACCTGGGCAACCGGAAGTCTCGCCGGGATAACAAATGGGACGCCAGAAATACAAGTTTTTCTTGCCGGTTTCTTAAAAAAAAACCTGGACAACCGGAAGTCTCGCCGGGACAACAAATGAGACGACAAAAATGAAAGTTTTTCTTGCCGGTTTCTTAAAAAAACCTGGACAACCGGAAGTCTCGCCGGGACAACAAATGGGACGCCAAAAATGAAAGTTTTTCTTGCCGGTTTCTTAAAAAAAACCTGGACAACCGGAAGTCTCGCCGGGACAACAAATGGGACGCCAATAATAAAAAAGTTTTTCTTGCCGGTTTCTTGAAAAAACCCGGCAACCGGAAGTCTCGCCGGGACAACAAATGGGACAAAAGAAATTAAAAATCTCAAACACTACCCTGAACGGTGGATCACTTGGCTCGTGGGTCGATGAAGGACGCAGCAAAATGCGCGTCGTCGTGTGAACTGCAGGACACATGAACATCGACGTTTCGAACGCACACTGCGGCCCTGGGGATTCTATTCCGAGGGCCACGCCCGTCCGAGGGTCGGTGCAACCTAAAAAACGTCCGGGCGTCCAGGCGCCCGGATCGTTTAGCGAGTCGTCGCCGAGAAGGGACGCGATCGTGGGGGATCTTCGCCGGCGGCAAGCCGGCGTCCCCTGAAAAACGATCCCGGCCTTAGCGGGCCGGGCCAGCGGCGGTCGGGTCGTAGCCCGCGCCCCGCGTGACGTAATATCTCCCGAAAGGGCGACACGTCGTCGCGGGCTCGCGGTGCGGCGGATCCGGCTACCGGGGCGGGGGAGAGCACGGCTTCCCCGCTCGAACTCGCACTCACGACCTCGGATCGGGCGGGACTACCCGCTCGGTTTAAGCATATTACTAAGCGGAGGAAAAGAAACTAACAAGGATTCCCCCAGTAGCTGCGAGCGAACAGGGAAGAGCCCAGCACCGAATCCCGCGGGCGCCGCTCGCAGGGAAATGTGGTGTTAGGGAGGACCCGCACAACCGGGGCCTCGGCGGAGCGTCCAAGTCCATCTTGAACGGGGCCACTGCCCGCAGAGGGTGCCAGGCCCGTGGCGGCCTCCGCCGGTTCCGGGTGGGTCTCTCCTTAGAGTCGGGTTGCTTGAGAGTGCAGCCCTAAGTGGGTGGTAAACTCCATCTAAGGCTAAATACTACCACGAGACCGATAGAGTACAAGTACCGTGAGGGAAAGTTGAAAAGAACTTTGAAGAGAGAGTTCAACAGTACGT
>JAWRYS010000106.1:12500-17107 GCA_034769895.1 Magicicada septendecula
GTTTTTCTTGCCGGTTCCTTAACAAAAAAAAACTGGGCAACCGGTAGTCTCGCCGGGACAACAAATGGGACGCCAGAAAATCAAGTTTTTCTTGCCGGTTTCTTAAAAAAAAAAACTGGGCAACCGGAAGTCTCGCCGGGATAACAAATGGGACGCCAGAAATACACGTTTTTCTTGCCGGTATTCTTTAAAAAAGACCTGGGCAACCGGAAGTCTCGCCGGGACAACAAATGAGACGACAAAAAGGCCCAGGAGAGCGCCGGCGGGACGCTCTGCACTGACGCCGATGAAGCCCGCCTGAGGTCGGGCTGAGGCGCGCGCCCAGCAAAAAGCAGGGCGCAATGTAACGCACCGTGTGGGAAAACCAACACGCACGCCTGTGCCGGATCCTACAGAGGGGTTCCGGCTCACAGTAATTTCCGCCGTGTCAACTAGTGGGACGCCAGAAATACAAGTTTTTCTTGCCGGTTCCTTAACAAAAAAAACTGGGCAACCGGAAGTCTCGCCGGGACAACAAATGGGACGCCAGAAAATCAAGTTTTTCTTGCCCCGTTTCTTAAAAAAAAAACTGGGCAACCGGAAGTCTCGCCGGGACAACAAATGAGACGACAAAAATAAAAGTTTTTCTTGCCGGTTTCTTAAAAAAAAAACTGGGCAACCGGAAGTCTCGCCGGGACAACAAATGAGACGACAAAAATAAAAGTTTTTCTTGCCGGTTTCTTAAAAAAAAAAAAACTGGGCAACCGGAAGTCTCGCCGGGACAACAAATGAGACGAGTAAAGGCCCAGTAGAGCGCCGGCGGGACGCTCTGCACTGACGCCGATGAAGCCCGCCCGAGGTGGGGCTGAGGCTCGCGCGCAGAGTTTATGTTAGGACCAGAGTCGCTTGCGAGATACGCGTAGGGGAATAGTTGGTAAAGAAGCGGGCGGGGGGGCGGCCGCCAAATCCGCGGTAAAACGCTACGCCACCGACGTAGTGGCAGCGCGCCGGTGATTCGGAGTATACCTTAAGATAGATGTACCGAGGGGGGCGTGGCCCGGCGCCGCCTAGCCAAACTGCCACCAATTGGGTGGGGGTCGTTTCGTAATGCGGAGTATCACTTTGACTATTCCCCCCGTTCTGCGGAGTATGACTTTAATATTCGCTCGCTTCGGATTATGACTTTAAACGTTCTTGCCGTTTCGGAGTATCACTTTGACTATTCGCTCGCTTCGGATTATGACTTTAAACGGTCTTGCCGTTTCGGAGTATCACTTTGACTATTCGTGTTCTGCGGAGTATCACTTTAATATTCGCTCGCTTCGGATTATGACTTTAAACGTTCTTGCCGTTTCGGAGTATCACTTTAATATTCGCTCGCTTCGGATTATGACTTTAAACGTTCTTGCCGTTTCGGAGTATCACTTTAATATTCGCTCGCTTCGGATTATGACTTTAACGATCGTGTTGCGTCGGAGTATCACTTTAGTTATCCACGTACTGCAGACGACGCTCGCCTCGCCGCCGGCAAATAGGACAGAGCCTTTCCCCGTACCGCTACGCAGCGAACTGCCACATTATAACCAAGTTATACAAAGCGCGGGTAGGCGGCGGGTATAACAATCTCTTTCTTAACGTAGCCAGATGCCTGGACGACCGGTTAGAGACGCTCATCTATGGATTAACGAGATTCCTGCTGTCCCTATTCTTTTTCTTGCGTTAATATTTCCTCGCGACGGAGTATGACCTTGACTATTCGCATTCAGCGGACTTTCACTTTACCTATCCGTAGGCGTCGGAATATGACATCAACAATTTCTCAAAATTTTTCAAAATTATTCAAAAAGTCAAAATTCACTTTTCAAAAATTTTTAACTTTTTTCGAATTTTTCACCAACCTGAATATATCTTCAGCGTTTCCCACTAAAAATAAAAATATTCTGAAAATTTTTCCTTAAAGTAACTTTTTATTGTCTAATTAACCCTTTTATTATATTAAAAATAAACCAATTTCCAATAATTTTTCAAGTCCAATCCGTTAACTAACGTCCACCAACTTTAATCGCAACTAAAAATATTACTCTCTAAAAAAATTTTTATTTTTCAAAAAAATTTCCAAGTCTTTTTCCCTCACACAAGGGAAAAAAGGGAAACTTCCCTACCAGTGGGAAAAAAATTCCCCATCAGAAATTTAATTTTCCAAATGTCACAAAAAAAAAATCCAAAGGTTCAAAAAAATCAGCTGTTTTCTTAAATATATTTACTCGTACAGATTATTTCTGTTTATTATACTATTTTACACCTAAAATTATTTATATATGCACTATTAAGTGTTCCTGGTACCTGTAATTATACAATTATGCAATTCTACCTGTAAATAGATCCTTATTTCTATATAAGTTAATAAATTACACGTTACTCACCAACCATAATCCTGTTCCGCCATGAATTAATTCCTAGTAACACAAGGCACATTAACAAGTTTAAAACGTTGATTAAACGTTTAAAAACACAAATATCCGCCAAACAAACTATCACAAATCGTTAAACTATCACTCCAGGTTCAATTTAGACACGCACTAAACTTACTACTTCAAAAATACTTCTGTTTTAACAATACTTGAAAAAATCAGCTGTTTTCCCTTTACCCAGGGAAAAAAGGGAAAACCTCCCCGCTGGTGGGAATTAGAAATTCCCTATCAGCTTTTTTCTTTAATTTTTCTTCTTAAATATATTTACTCGTACAGATTATATCTGTTTATTATACTATTTTACACTTGAAATTATTTATATATGCACTATTAAGTGTTCCTGCTACCAATTCTACCTGTAAATAGATCCTTATTTCTATACAAGTTAATAAATTACACGTCCTGTTCGACTATTCGACTTCCGTATAAACAGAACAAGATAGGCCTGTACGACACTCGCCTCGCCGGCAAACAGGACAGCGCTCTTTCCCGTACCGCTACGCAGCGAACTAGCATATTGTAACCAAGTTATACAAAGCCTTTATAAACGGCGGGAGTAACAATCACTCTCTTAACGTAGCCAGACGCCTTCTCATACGATTAGTGACGCTCATCCATGGATTCACGAGATTCCCGCTGTCCCTATTCTTTTTTCCGGGCGTACCCGTCTCCCGGGGCCCCCCGATCTCCCGAGGAGTCGGTATGACCTCTCGTTCAAGATTCGTTAACTGTTACCAACCGTTAACTAACGTCCGTTAACTGTTAACACTGCTTTAGTATCTCACAACATCAAAAATAATTTTCAGTTCAAAAATTCTTCTGTCTTGTTCCCTCGACACGGGAAAAAAGGGAAAATTTCCCTCTTTGTGGGAATTCCCCGCCACTCGCCGGCAAATAGAAAAGCGCCTTTTCCCGTACCGCAGAGCAACGAACTATCACATTATAACCAAGTTATACAAAGCCTTTATGAACGGTCGGGAACCGTGGAATCCTCTAAGAGGGAGATAGTAGGGTTTGGACCGCGAAGAGCACCGCAGTTGCAGCGGTGTCCGGATCTTCCCCTCGGACCTTGAAAATCCGGGGGAGGGCTACGCGGACAGTCCGCGCCGGATCGTACCCAAATCCGCAGCAGGTCTCCAAGGTGAAGAGCCTCTAGTCGATAGAATAACGTAGGTAAGGGAAGTCGGCAACTCGGATCCGTACCTTCGGAAGAAGGGTTGGCTCTGAGGACCGGGGCGTGTCGGGCTTGACGGGGAAGCGGGACCGCGCCGGGGGTTCACGCCCCCGGCGCGCCCGCGAACCGAGCTCGGTCCCGTGCCTCGCCCCTACCGCGGAACCGCCTTGCTGCGAGGCCGCCGGCTGTCGGTCGCGGGCCGTCCGGCCGCGCCGCGCCGCGCGGTTAGTTCGCTCGCCGTTGCGTGCGCGGTCCTGGCGCCCGAGGGCGGCCCGGTTTACGCCTCTTCGGCCGCCATTCAACGGTCGACTCGGAACTGGCACGGACCGGGGGAATCCGACTGTCTAATTAAAACAAAGCATTGGGATCGGCCCCCGACGGGTGTTGACGCAATGTGATTTCTGCCCAGTGCTCTGAATGTCAACGTGCATCTCTACGTTGAATTTCTCCGAAATTCAAGCAAGCGCGGGTAAACGGCGGGCGTAACAATCACTTTCTTAACATAGCCGGATGCCTTCTCAACCGATTAGTAACGCTCATCTATGGATTAACGAGATTCCCGCTGTCCCCATTCTTTTCCGTAGAGAATACGGGGCGAGCGTATTTAAATCGATTATTCGCTTATAAATCGACTTCCCGTAGACGTATGGACGTCAGATTGGTGTCTTTGTCTTAGTTTAGACGTCCCCTAAAATATCCTATGGTCATAGCATTACCTAGTCTGAGAACCATATTATCTCAATTCGCGCGCGCGTTTATATCGATTATTCGCCCATGAATCGACTTCCGGTCGACGTAGGAACACGGGATTGAAGTCTTTCTCTTAGTTATGATTTGCCCTACAATATCTAATGGTAATTGCATTACGTTATCTGGGAACCGAATTGTCTACAAAATGAAAGTCATACTCCGAACCTTTCGTTTTTCCTTAATAAATCGGCTATCGATGGCCGCAGAAACACGAAACCGGTACCGTTGTCTTA